>JBAMJV010007429.1:0-30102 GCA_037951105.1 Echinarachnius parma
TGTCTAGGCCGCCTCTTGGACAAATTTATAGCAAAATCTTTGCATGTCATAATCATCATCATGATCATTACTATCACTGGTCGGCAACATGTCATTCCGAGAGTCCTCGTCATTCTAGCACTGAGTTCATGCTGAACTATGCATGGTAAATTATTGGTCCTACAAGAGCATCAATGTTGAACAGTCTTCTCTGCACTGGCATCTCACCATCTCGATGATGGCTTTGAAGGTTGGGAGGACCGGATTTACCTGATCAGCTGATGTGTCCTTGTAGAAGTCATGCTGCAGTGGATCCAGGAACGGCTGCTGAGCAAGGCTTTCTTGACCTCATAATGTAGCCCGGATCTGGACTCAGTGAATGTGCTGCTTGGAACAACTCGGGGATGCAATATCAATGCCCTTTAGTGCGTATGCAGTACAGGCGAATGTAGAAAGTGATGACAGCCGATCTTCAGTGACTTCAGCGGCATCTAAAAGCAATTCTGCATCAGGCAGGCTTATCTTTGATTCCTGTATTGTGGATCATCAGTGTATCCCCCTCTTCGTGATCATTGTCCTCGTTTTGCATCTCGCTGTTGCTCCTAATACGCCCTGTGGCAGATGTAATATCCAGCTTTGACGAGCCCTGGTCATGTTGGTTGTTAAAAAGTTAATAGTTAGCCCTATGCCACACGTCTACAAAATGTAGCGGAAGCTACAGAAGGGGCCGGCCAGTCCTCTGGTAAATTGTGTGATTAAAATTCCCTTCTCCATTACATAGATGCCGAGCGCCTGGCTAGAAGGCAGAAGGTACCATTTTGGTATGACCCGGTCAGGGATCGAACCCGGGACCTCCCGTGCATGAGGCGGACATTCCAACCGCTGATCCACCATGCTCTGTCATGTTGGTGTGTTTGCTGTCAGATACGCAGGCGGATCAGTCTTCGTTTTGTCGTGGGAAAAGAAACGGGTCATAATTGGAATTTGATATGTTGGTGTCATCTCTGATATATGATATTGGATCGGAAAATCTCCTTGTCTCTGATTCTCCCTTGTGGTATTCCTCAGGGAATCAGGCTTGTTTGTTTCATACACCATAATGATCTTATCAGAGACATTAGTCTGTTACCCAAGTCGAAATTCCCATAGAAACCCATAGAAAACCCATAGGAAATTCCTATGGGTTTCTATGGGTTTCTATGGGACCAACAGAAACCCAGAAAATAAAACCCATAGAAACCCATAGGACCCATAGAAACTCACAGGACCCATAGAAACCCACACCCATAGAAACTTGTAGGACCCATAGAAACCCACAGGACCCATATAAACCCATAGGACCCATAGAAACCCATAGGACCCATAGAACCCATAGAAACCAACAGACCCATATAAAATTTGCATATTCATGCAAGACTCATCCATATCATTCATGCAACAAAATATGATGTTTATGTATTTGTTATTTTTTTAACACACATATTCATTTTTAATGGTGCGTATTTTAATGAAATAATATATAATCAATTTATTCACCACATTTTCAATTCCTAGATGGGAATTAATATTTCCAGAAAACAATATAAATATGATAGAATATTGTACTAACCATTGAAAAGTATTTTAACTGCAAATACATATACCTCAATGTATTGTTCAGCTTTAAATTAAATTTTTTAACCCTCTTCAACAAGCGGCAATGCCTTGATTATTGCACTGTCTGAAGAGGTTGATAAGGAAAATATAAGTATGAATTATCATTTAATGATTCTCTAAAGGAGAATTTAATTGATAATTCTCTATGCATTTTCTATTGGTCCCATAGAGATTTCTCTATGGGTTTTCTATTGGTCCCATAGAGATTTCTCTACGGGTTTTCTATTGGTCCCATAGAGATTTCTCTATGGGTTTTCGTTTGGTCCCATAGAGATTTCTCTATGGGTTTTCTGTTGGTCCCATGTTCCATTTTCCCTATTGAAAACCCATAGGCCTATCATGGTCTATGGGTTTTCTATGGGTTTAGGTTCTATGGGAATTTCGACTTGGGTAGTGACAATCAAATACCTCAATGAATGCTTCAATACCATACTGTGTGATTATATCATTCTGGTGTTGGAGACATACACAGCTGATTTCCTGAAGAATACCACAAGGGAGAAACAGAGTCAAGGGAAGGATCTGATCCATTATCACACCAGAGATGACACCAACATCAATCACAGCCCAATTAGCCGGTTCCTTTCACCTCTCAGAACGAAGGCTGACCTGACTGAGTATCTTGCAGCAAAAACACTGGAGTACAACCAATGCTCGTCAACGCTGATTATCGCATCTGCCACAGGACGAACTAGAAGCAACAGCGAGCTGAAAAGCGAGGACGACAATCATGAAGAGGCGGATACACTGCTCATACACAGTGCCGCGCTGATTTCAAAGAGTAACCCACCCGATGCAGAGTCGGTCATAGCACACTATGACCTTCTGCTGAGAAATGGCGTTCGGAGTGGTCTCAGTGCAGACAATACTAGACAGCTCTAGGTTCAGAAAGAGTAAAGGCTTTACCAGCCTTCCATGCATTCAAGGGGGAAGACAACACGGGACGGTTCTATCACATAGGCAAGGCAACCTGCATGCTGCAAGTCTACCTCAAAGCAGGCGGATATGTCAGCATTGCATCTCAAGCAACACATCCAACGAGTCCAGATCCATGCCAAATTATGGGGCCAGGCAGGTATTGCTCTGCACCAGTTCCGGGATCCGCTGCAGCATGGCTACTACAATGACACAGCAGGTTCGCACTTCTTCGCGCTTGTCGCATTATTTTGCACTTGTTCGCGCTAATTAGTAGGACCCAAGCAGACTGTTCCAACACATTGATGCACGTGTAGGTCCAATAATTTATCATGCATAGACCTCTGCCAGTGTAGCACTCAGTGCAAGAATGACGAAGACTGTAGGAATAATATGTCAATAAGCTATCTAGACATGCTAGAGGTGTAACGTGCTACACATTGAAGTTCTGAACCATTAAGAACATCTGTTATAATGAACTAAAATTGTAATCTATATCATGTTAAGCTTACTTTACTTTAAACCACTGGCTTCCTCATCTTGAAAATGTATACCAATTAAAATCATGACCCTAAGCCACTTGGATGCTGAAATAGTGAGAAAAAACGTATTTTCAAGGTGGACATTTTGAAAATCCAAGATGGCCACTTTTGGGTAATGTTTAGATTAATACTTTGTACCATGCACTGGTTTCCTCAGCCCTGAAAATGTATGTTTAGCCGTTAAAATCATGACTTTAAGCCACTTGCATGCTAAAATAGTGAAACAAAACGCATTTTCGTGGCCATTTTGAAAATCCAAGATGGTCGCTTTGTGGTTGTGTGTAGCTTACGGTATTTTAATTCATACCACTGGCTTCCAAATCCCTGAAAATGTATGTTTAGCCATTAAAATCATGACTCTAGGCCACTTAGATGCTGAGATATTGAAAAACACTGATTTTCAAGTTGGCCATTTTGAAAATCCAAGATGGCCGCTTTGTGGAACCTTATGTTTGACTAATTTTACATTGTACCACTGGCCTCCTAGTCCCTGAAAATGGATGTTTAGCTGTTAAAATCATGACTCTAGGTCACATGAATGCTGAAATATTGAAAAACACTGATTTTCAAGGCGGCCATTTTGAAAATCCAAGATGGCCGCTTTGTGGTTATGTTTATCTTATTTTTACATTGTACCACTGTCTTCCCCATCCCTAAAAACATATGTTTAGCCATTAAAATCATTACTCTAGGCCACCTGGAAGCTGAGATAATGAGAAACACCTATTGTTATGGCGGCCATTTTGAAAATCCAAGATGGCCGCCATAAATGCTTCCGGCAAATTGTAAACATTGGTTTTCTGACTTCTTATACTATACAGATTCCAAAAATGTATAGGTTTACAAATCCCCTAAAAAAGTTTACAACTTTACATAGTGAACCTGACTATAACTTACTATTTATAAGCTAAGTATTTTACTAACGTAATATTATGAACAACATCTTTAATTCTGGATATCGAAAATCTTAACCCTAACCATGCCGGGCGAGCGGGAATCCACCCCCCCCCCCCCTCGATGTTTCACGTGATAATTCCGCAACGCGCGCAGGTTTCGCCGCGCGACTTCATTTTTCATTGAAGTCTTGCGCAACGTTTGAGACCAAATTTGCGACGACCTGATATACCATTCCGAAGTCACGTGACCTTTTGTAAATGAATGTCGGCCCGAAAATCGCTCAATTTTGTGATTTGTGTACAAATCCTATAGAAATTGATTTTTCCTAGAATACACAAAACCTTCATTATTTTTCATTCCAATCACTGCAATGTTTTAATTTTGGGCTAAAGATGGTTGGATAATGGTCAACAATTTATTCCATTGAAAAAAAACAAAAAAAAACAATAAAAACATAAAGTCGAAAAAACAATGAAATACATAAAGAAAACTTTGGCTGTCGCAATTTAGTGTTCAAAACCTGTTAAGTCAAAAAGAATATTCATGCACAAAATTAGCATATTCTGAGCAATATTTAGTGAAAAAAAGGGGATTTCTGCATAAATTTGCATAATAAATTGATATTAATTAGAAATGTATTATTTTCCAAAAATTAACAATACAATCTTGTAGATTATGTCGCAAGCTATCTGTGTGCCAAATTTTGTGGCGGCCGCGCGTTCGTCGGCCGAGATCTGGCCATAGCATAGCCAAAATAACCAGGCCTGGTTAGGGTTAAAGCTTCCCGGATCCCATTGGATTACCAATGGGGTATCCCTCGACTGATTCCATTTAGGGTTTCATCAGGGTGCTTCCAATGTGCACTTAATAATCTTAACATTTCTAAACAGCTAAATCTCAATAGGTAATAGGGGCTCTGCCCCCTGGACCCCGACAGGGATGAAATAGTGGGGCCCGCCTCCCCACCCTTTTCTAAGGGTTTCTTGCCAAAGTGCTCAACAAGTGTGCTATGTGCCCACAATGCCCGTGTGCTATGTGCCCACAATTAGTCTAGTGGGTAGAAGGGGTGTTCGTGCACCCCGATGAGACAAATTTTAATCTATGTTACTTTATGTAAACAAATGTGTAGAAAACGATTAGCTATGTTAACAGCGCCAAAAAGTGTCCCATGTATGATTTTTATGCAAATTTATGCAAATTATGGTAGCCATTTTGGATTTAGACTAGTATTCATATTTCGATCATTTTCAAAGATATTTTTTTAAAGAAAGAGTCCAGACTAATGTTTTGAAGGTCAGAGAACACGATTTTATAACTAAAAATCTGATCAGATGGGTGTATGACATCATAATATGCAAATTAGGGGCAAAATTTGCATAAAATCAATATTTTCTGCATAAATAGGCGTCTATTTCATATTGCAACTTATGAAAACAATGAATGAACAATTTCTTTTGTCTATAAAAAATAAGTTCAATATATTTTCATACAAAAAAAACCTTAAAAACTTTACTGCAAAACTTAAATATGCAAATTTATGCAAATTCGAATCATTCGTACAATTTACATATATGTTATGAGTTGCTTTCTTTTTAATCATATACGGCACATAACTACCCACTTGAAATTTCTAAACATATGTATGGAAGGTCACTGAGTGTCATTGAATGGTGTATGAAGATAATTGAAGACTATGTGACGTCACAATATGCAAATTAGTGGCAAAATTTGTATAACAATAAAGATATTTTGCATGAATCGGGTGATATTCCCGTGTATGAGCCATGCAAACATTAGATAATGTTTGAAGGCATACAAGGAGACTTATAAAATATCTTCATACAAACCAAACTTCAAAAAAATAACTACGAAACATAAATATGCAAATGTATGCAAATTAGCCCCACAGTACATAATCCTTGTATTTTAAAAGCTACTTGCTTTTTTAAATTTATTTTATGTATTTTATTTATTTATGTCTGAAGAAAATCATTTTATGGTGTTATTTCATGCAAATTTGGGGCATACTTTTTATAAGATCAGTTTAATATATCATATTTTGCAATACTTTATAACTAATGAAGATAATTTCTTAACAAATCGTCATCATAATCATTACACCTGCACATAAACTACATATCGCTACGATAACACTTTCATATAGTTACCAGCGTGACTTAATGTGTCAAATGACGGAAAATTTAGGGTCCAAGTTGTCAACCTCCTCGTGGTGGATCCTGGAAACTGTTCATCAGGCGAATGAGAAAAACTAGAGTCAACGACAGCGTCCTGACATCTCCGCATAGTAGCACCCTTGCCCGCGTTACTTGAACGCACCACGTCAGTCTAACTCCACTTTGAAGCATGCAGCCTGGCGCCATGCCCACAACACGCGCCCTTCTCAGGGCGGGCATCATCTGATGTCATACGGGACGGCATAACCATCATGCAGCTGAACGTGGAAGGCCTCACCAAGGCCAAGATCAACATCATCGAACATCTTCTCCAACAGCACACTCCTAGTGCTATACTACTACAAGAAACCCACACCAAGGACAACTCCCACCTAAAGATCTCTGGTTTCACCCTAGCCGCTCATACCGAGAGTTAAATTCATGGCATCGCCACCTTCATTAAGAACTCTGCCAAATGGAACACAATAGCTTCATGCCCTCCAGTCTCAAGCCTGGAGTGGACAGCAACTTCAGTCGAAGAAGTTACAGTCATCAATGTCTACAAGCCCCACACCTTTCGGCCTCAGGCTGACTCCATCCCAACCTTCGCCCCTCCCTGCATTTACGCAGGCGACTTTAACTGCCGCAGCACCACCTGGGGCTACAACAGCACCAACCATGATGGCGCGGCGCTTGAAGACTGGGCCTCTGCATCCGGCATGCAGCTCATTTATGACCCAAAAGAACCGGACAGCTTCCACTCCGGCAGGTGGAACACATCAACTAACCCAGACCTAGCCTTTGCAAACATCAACGGCGCACTACCCAGCCATACTATCCTGGACCCTTTCCCAAGATCTCAACATAGACCCTCAATGATCACCCCCCAAAACCCCATAGAGCCGATCAAAACAAAACCACAGCAGAGATGGAACTTTCGTAAGGCCAGGTGGGACCAGTTCACCAACCTAGTGGAACAAGACCTAGATAACCCACCCTTACCATCCTCCTCCAACCTGGAACAAGCGTACACATCCTTCCGCAACCTCCTAACAACAGCAGCCAAGAGCTCCATCCCACGCGGCCACCGCCACTGCTACATCCCCTCGTGGGACGATGAATGTAACGACCTCTACAACGACTTCCTCGAGGCCGAACGCGGCGATGAAGCAGCCTCTAAGGCAACCCTTCTAACTGCCTGCCTTGACAACAAACGCAGAGAGAGATGGGAGGAGACAGTTCAAGGAATAGACTTCACCCACTCCAGCAGACTGGCCTGGAAAACGCTCAATCGCCTCACCAGCAGAAGTCCCAAGCCAAAACAATGCCTCGTGACCGCTAACTCAATCGCGAAACAGCTCCTCGAAAACGGCCGCTTCAAAGACGCAGACAAAAACCACACTTGTCACATTAAACAAGAAACCCCCAACCTCTGGCAGGCCCCAGGAGTAGATGTCATCACCCTTCACTCCCGATGAGATCGCCACTGCCATCAAACATCTGAAAAGTGGAAAGGCTCAAGGACCAGACAACCTACCTCCCGAGTTCCTACTGCACTGCGAACCAAAATGTCTGGAATGGCTCCGCCTACTTTTCTCATCCTGCCTCACCCACCAGTCCATCCCCAAGATATGGCGCAAAGCAACCATCATTGCCTTACCCAAGCCAAACAAGTCCTTAGACAACCCAAAGAACTACAGACCAATCTCTCTCCTCTGCAGCCCCTTCAAGCTACTTGAAAGACTCCTCCTAGCCTGGCTGGAACCGATCGTCGACCCACAACTTCCCGACGAGCAAGCAGGTTTTCGCCGCGGTCGCAGCACTGTCCAACAAGTAGTCTTGCTCACCAATGACATCGAGAGCAGTTTTGAGAGAGGCCACAAGGCCGGTGCCATCCTGGTCGACTTAACCGCAGCCTACGACACCGTGTGGCACCAGGGACTCGCCCTGAAGCTCCTCCAGATGGTACCAGACCGCCACCTAGTAGGATTTATCACCAACATCCTATCCAACCGCAGCTTTGTCCTGAAGACCAGCGACGGACAGTCCAGTCGCCCCCAACGTCTCAGAAACGGACTCCCCCAAGGTTCAGTCATGGCACCAACGCTCTTCAACATTTACATCAGTAATATGCCCAAGACTGCCGCACAACAGTACGGCTACGCAGACGACCTTGCTCTCTTCCACTCGGACAAATTCTGGTCAAAAGTTGAAGATGTCCAAACATCTGACATGGCTAAGATCGCGAACTACCTGAAGACCTGGAGACTAAAGCTGAGCGCTGCAAAAACAACTACAACTGCCTTCCACCTCAACACCAAAGAAGCAAACCGCCAGCTCACAGTCAAAGTCAACGGGAACCCACTGCCCTACACCCCCACCCCAACATACCTTGGAGTAAAGCTAGACAGACAGCTGACCTTCAAACCACACCTAGATTCACTCCGAGCCAAAGTTTCATCCAGGAACAACCTACTCCGCCGCCTTGCGGGCACCACCTGGGGTGCTAAAACTCCCACACTTCACTGGCGTCCTCGCACTAGTCTACAGTGCTGCCGAGTATGCTGCCCCTGCGTGGTGCCGCAGCTCACACACGCCCAAATTGGACATCACCCTAAACGAAACTATGAGGATCATCACAGGATGCCTCAGACCCACACCAACTGACCTCTTACCAGTGCTTGCTGGTATCGCACCCCCTCCCTCCGCAGAGAACACTATACCCAACAGCTTGTCAACAAGGCCCTCCAAGACCGTACACACCCTCTACACCGTACCACCCAGAACACACAACCGGTCCGCCAACGTCTACGGTCACGCAGACCGTTCAGTCGCCATGCTGACACCTTGCGGGAAGGCACCCACAATACCCTCACCACATGGAAGGAAAGCTGGCAGGAGACCCCCAGACCCCCTCAATTCACAGTAACCCCAAACACAAAACTACCACCAGGCGCGGATCTACCCCGAAAGGACTGGGTCACCCTCAACAGGCTCCGTACAGGTGTCGGCAGGTTCAATGGCAGCATGCACCGCTGGGGACTCAGACCTTCTCCGGCTTGTACATGTGGAGCACCCGAGCAGACTGCCTCCCACATTATTGAAGAGTGCCCAATCCTTCGCCCACCTGGCCACCCAAACCCAGATTTAACCAACTTGGACCCCGACACCGTTAATTGGCTGCAAAATTTACACGGGAATATCACCCGATTCATGCAGTATATCTTTATTGTTATGCAAATGTTGCCACTAATTTGCATATTGTGACGTCATATAGTCTTCAATTATCTTCATACACCATTCAATGACACTCAGTGACCTTCCATACATATGTTTAGAAACTTCAAGTGGGTAGTTATGTGCCGTATTTGATTAAAAAGAAAACAACTCATGAAATATATGTAAATTGTACCAATGATTCTAATTTGCATAAATTTGCATATTTAAGTTTTGCAGTAGAGTTTTTAAGGTTTATTTTGTATGAATATATATTGAACTTAATTTTTATAGACAGAATAAATTGTTCATTCATTGTTTTCATAAGTTGCAATATGAAATAGACGCCTATTTATGCAGAAAATATTGATTTTATGCAAATGTTGCCCCTAATTTGCATATTATGATGTCATACACCCATCTGATCAGATTTTTAGTTATAAAATCGTGTTTTCTGACCTTCAAAACATTAGTCTGGACTCTTTCTTTTAAAAAATATCTTTTAAAATGATCAAAATATGAATACTAGTCTAAATCCAAAATGGCTACCATAATTTGCATAAATTTGCATAAAAATCATACATGGGACACTTTTTGGCGCTGTTAACATAGCTAATCGTTTTCTACACATTTTTTTACATAAAGTAACATAGATTAAAATTTGTCTCATCGGGGTGCACGAACACGCCTTCTACCCACTAGACTAAATACACCTGACCAACTACTCACACCAATGGCCCCAAGCATCACCAGACAATACCACCCAAATAAGTTCAAGCATATACCTACTCGAACTCAGCTTTACCAGAACTCCTACTTCCCACGAACTGTCACAGCATGGAATGCGCTCCCCAATAATATCTTGGCTTCTACATCACTAGGAGCCTTTGCGGGAGCAGTTGCCTCAATCAGCAATTAATGGGACACCTCACCGGTTCCCCTCGACTCTACGTCCTGACTGATTGACCCTGCCGAGTATCCAAGTAGAAGTAGAAGTAGAAGTAGGTGTCACTCGGTTAAAAACTATTTTTGTCCCCCCCCCCCCCTCCCCCCTAAAACCCTGAGCACGCTACTGGGTTGGTCACTTCGCTCCCTCGCCGATGATGGTCAAAATGACATATCATCACCCCCTATGGCGAGAAGACATCAACGACTATGACGCACACACACACACACATACTTGTAAGCACCGGCAAACGGGGACTCTTGACTCTTTACCTGGAAAATGGGGACTCGCGAAAAACAAAGGATAGGGGGGTTCCTCATACAGCTAATGCACATCTAGGCCAGGGGGAGGGGGGTATCCAGGTAATATCACATGAGGGCGGTATAGTAGTTTTCTTGCCGATCACGACACACGCACGATGTAAACCACACACTCCGATACACACAAAAATTTCACATTTACATTCCAATCGGGGACGAGCTTCAGAACGGGCAGCAGTTCAATTAGTTACATTCTAAACGTGGACAAGCAGTGCTTTCTCATTGTAATTCTAACCGCGGACATCCGCAGTTGGAGTGTGTCCGCGATTAGATGGTGTTTTGTCACATGTATGTCCCCGATTTGATGGTGTTTACAAACACGCGCACACACACACACACACACACACTCTTTCTCTCCCTCTCTTTATCACTCATGTTTCTCAAACGAAGGCTCATACTTACTTGAAATGGGAATGTACATTATGTTTAATCACTTTTTAATGATTTTATTCCATACCTTACAAGCTTGACTGTACACAATTTATACATCTATGGTGTATAGCAAATAAACATAACAGTTATATACATGCACATTTATATAAATTCAACTTAGAAATGCAGTAAAACAGTTGTACATTACCATTCTAGGGCCCCCTTGCAGAAAGATTTGCAATCCATTGTAAAGTTGCAATTAATTGCAAGTCAGAAAATATGTGCATTTAAACCAATTAGATTTACGCCTGCTCTGACTTGCTATTAATTGCAACTTTACAATCGATTGCATCTCTTTCTGTAACAGGGCCCTGATCTTTGCAAACTCATAATCATATCAATTTTAAATAATTTTGGCAAGCAACAAGTGAATAGAAATCCTACAATTAACCCTTTTTTCCAACCCAGAAGACAACTACACCAATAACAATAGGCATTTTAAAACCACCTCAAAATAAGATGAGTATATAGGAGCATACACAGCCTGCATGATCACTGGTATACTGATGGGAGGGGCATACACAGCCTGCATGATCACTGGTATACTGATGGGAGGGGCATACACAGCCTGCATGATCACTGGTATACTGATGGGAGGGGCATACACAGCCTGCATGACCACTGGTATACTGATGGGAGGGGCATACACAGCCTCCATGATCATTGGTATAATGATGGGAGGGGCATACACAGCCTGCATGATCACTGGTATACTGATGGGAGGGGCATACACAGCCTGCATGATCACTGGTATACTGATGGGAGGGGCATACACAGCCTGCATGATCACTGGTATACTGATGGGAGGGGGAGCGAGGGCTACAGGAACACCCCGTCCCCCACAAAAAAAATAATACAAATACAGTCAACTCCGCATAAGTCGAAGTCGCATATATCGAATAATCGCGTAAGTCGACAATTATAAAAAGTCCCGATTTATTGTCATACACTTGCGTGTGTTATTCCTCTGCATAAGTCGATTTTTGTAAGTCGAATTATCGTCTAAGTCGATCAAATTCCTGGTACACTTTCAATACAAAACATGAAATTCGCATCGCATAAGTCGAAGCAATAAAATCTGACACTCCTTAGGTCTGTTCTTATCTCGCATCTCTCTCAACTCCTCTCTCTTGCTCTCCCTTTCTCCTCTTGATACTTGATTTTGCAGTACATATACGCTTGCACATAATTAACCCCCTATTACGAAGTCGACGAGTCAAGCCGATGTGTATGCATGTAGTGCATGCATTGATGGACTGATTGTTATGCTACTGTGCATGATAAATAAAATATTTATATACACAGCCTGCATGATCACTGGTATACCATCAGTATACCAGTGATCATGCAGGCTGTGTATGCCCCTCCCTGTGTATAGTCTTTTTCAGGACTCACCAATCCACCCATCACACATGGTGCAACTGCAAACCACACGTATTAAATAAAATATTGTGCTCAATTATCACAAACTATTTATCAAAGTTATAATCATTGGGCATATATATCTTAAGTGTGTGCATTTACAACAATTTTGACTTTCATGGAGTGATAAACATCAATAGTTATGACACAAGTATCTCAAAAAAATAAAACAATCAAACAATTAATCAAAACAGAAAAAAATACAAAATATGAAACAATGTTACACCTCTGAATACTTAAAAGTTGTTTTGGAAAATATTCTCCTGCTCTACCATTCCATTAGAGTGAAATCATTCTATGAGAACTTGAAATATTCTCCTGCTCTACCATTCCATTCGAGTGAAATCGTTCTATGAGAACTTGAATCCATAACCCTTGTATATCCGAACTACAAACGATAATAAAGGATGGAAAATTGAATATGCAATGTAAAATAAATAATAATAATTTGACAAAGTGTTGCAGCGGCACACGAAACGTCATGATCTTTTAGATTCCTAGTTGACCATACATTGCGAGACAAACGAATATCACTAGCGATATTATTTCCGGTAAAATAAATAATTCATAACTATTTGAACAAAAACCTTACATATGTTGCTGATTATTTTTACGAGGGATCTAGTAACTCTTTATGAATTTGGCCAAACTCCAGTAGTTCTGTCATGCCTGGCAGTTTTCCTCTTACTAAAAGAAATAAGATACCATCTTCAGGTTTTCAAATTTTCTCTTTATTTTTGATATATTTATGATTAAATAAAAAAAAATCCTTGGTATGATATAAACTGTATATAAACTTATGGCATTGAGTTTGCAATAACATTTTGGATATTGAACGTAGTTACTAGATCCCTTTGTAGGAAAGATTAAATTTACTTGAATAGTATACCCTTTCCAGGGTATTACAACAATAGCTCCCAATAGCTTTATGGGAGCTGGGGCTTGATGCAATGCCAGATCTGTGTTCACTGATTTCTTAGCTTTGGTGTTCACTGATCTCTTAGCTATGTGGATTAACCTTTTATGGTTAAGTAAATGAAGCCAGAGAGTCTGTTCTAGCCCCCAACTCTCACAAAATAGATGCTTCCCATATACAGAGATTAGCCAGAGGCTAGAGCAAATGTTCCGTATCACTTTGATTAATGTCGCTGGGCTCGTGTTGTGCCCTTGCCCCATGCTCTATAATGCCGAGGAAAAATTAACGTTCTTATCACTAAATGGCTGATGAGAACTTGAGAGCTTGTCTACTTGTGGGATTTTTTAATGGAAGAAGAAGACAAAGCAGGAGAAGAATGTCAATGGGCCAAACTTGTGCCTAAAGCCCCCTGTTGTCTTTGCCCAACAGTTTGCTTCTCAAAGCAAATTCAACTTCTTATCACTTTGAATAATGAGAGCTTAAAGGCTTGTCAACTTGTGCAAGTATACTACTAGGAAGTTCTGCGCAGTAACGGAAGAAGATGAAGAAGATTCAGAAGAATGTCGCTGAGCCAGGATTGTGCCCAAGCTCCCTGCTATGAAGTCCCACTCATTACAATCTATGCGCTGTGGTTGGCCTCTCGCTGAATGGCACGTGTGGTTCCGTTCCCCCCTCCTACCCGCTTGACTCCCTCAGACACTGCGCTCTCAGTCAGGCTGCATGGGGATTGACAAGATACAAATATTGTATGCTTTGAATGTTTGAATAATATACCTCAAAGTTAAACCTGTCTACATTGAATTAAGAGAGACAGAAAGAAGTGACCACTTTACAGAGTTGTTCTCCATAGACAGGTTGATACATGTAGGTACAATATATATTGACTTTAGGGTAAATCACAAGTGGTTAAGATCAATATTTGACAGCTATAGAGAGTTGGCCATGATCAAACTTGCACTTTGTAATAATAGTGTTAAGATGATATTGCAACATATAGGCACTAAATAAATAAAACATATAACTATAATTATTATTAGTAGTAGTAGTTTTATTTTTACAATGCTACTAGGCTTCTTAGTTAATGACAACTATTTTGATATAAGTATATTTGTATTTAACAGTGTTGGATGACTCGAGGCAGGTCTCGGCCCGGCCTCGGACTCGGACTCGAAGGTCGCGGACTCGGGCCGAGTCCAGCTCGAGGCTGGTCAATGTTTGACTGCATGTTTGTCTGTATGAAGTGATTCCTTTTAATCACTTGATTGAGTGATATATCAATTGCCTTCGGTGAAGAAAAGTAATAAATGTAAAATTTTAAAAAAGAGCTGGACTCGGACTCGGATAGTCTGGACTCGGACTCGGACTCGGATTGGGTGGACTCGGATACAATACTGGTATTTGAATTTATCATTCTAAAAGAGCTTTATTTATCAGATACATGTCTATAAACATACTTCTTACCAAAAGCAAATAATAAAGGAACAAGAACAAGTTTGAGACAGAAAACAACTATTTTATAACAGACAACGGAATATTTAAGTTCCTTTAATATACAGATATCGTTTGCACTTAAATACCCCAAGATAAAAATGCAAGAATATTTTGCGCTTACACTTCTTCCATTTCCACTTCCTCATCCTCATACTCATCGTCCGAGGGAAGCTGCAGGTATGGGTTGTCAGTGCCCGGCCGGAACTTGTAGGCAGTCAATATGTAGAAGACGTATGTTGCCAACTCAAAGAAGAATTCGTCCAGCCACATGAACTGGAACGGCATGGTCACCTGGGGAGGGGGGGGGGGGAATAAACTCAGATTTTGAGGACTGAAGTTTAGGAACTTGTTAATACACCAAGCTGGTAGGATGTATCTTAATAGAAGAAGAAGAAGCACTAAACATTTGTTTAGGACCTTGTAAGCCATGATTCAGCTACTTGTCACTCTTACTCCGTTTGTTTCATTCCATGTACATCAACATTTTGAGATCAACTAATGTCGATTGACTTTGATGTGCTAGATGCTAATTTGCACCAGAGGTCTATTTTTATCCGTAATTATTCAGCAGATTTATGTGAGTTTTTAATTTGAATCTTTATCTAACTTTTAAATTTTATTTCACATGACAAAAAACAACATTGATATAAATTGAGCATTTCTTAGTTCTTACCTTTAACAGATATACAACTATCCTCGAGAAGTAGATATAGCACACCACCTGAAAAGAGAAGAAACAATGAGACATTAGAACCATGCTAGACCACATTTATCTGAGTTCCAACAAAGTTGAATTGAGATGATAGGGCTATGTAAGTATTAAAACACAAAGTGTTCTGGGTAAAATTAATTACTTTCTATAGAGTTAACTATGGTATAAGGATTTCACATTGTATATTAGCCTATGTTCTAAAACAGACTTTGGAACTAAACTAGTGTGGTTTTATGGGTCCAGTTTGCTAATGTACACTCCTTGCCTGATCGTTAGGATTACCATTATCATTGTAAATATAATTCCTGTTAATTTTATTGCTATCAGTATAATTGTATGCATTATCATTTAAAATTTTAAAAATCCCATTATCATTTAAATCATATACAAGATTAAAGAAAGCACTAAAATTCATGGGCGGTATTCTGCTAAATTTATCAACTTAGGCTAGACTAAGTTCATAAACTTGGACTAACTAATCCAGACTTTAGTCCACACCTCTAATTGTGGATTAACTTTTAGGTATTCTGGTAGCTCGGAGAGGCTCAGACTAGTTAACCTAAAATTTGAGGTTAGCAACTATTGTGATGTCGTACCGGTGAAAAGTGAATGCCCTATGGCTGATTTAGTTGGTAACTTCAATCACTCAAATCTCCACTAAACTTCATAGGCGGTGTTCTACTAAATTTAACAACTTAGGCTAGACTAAGTTAATAAACTTGGACTAACTAATCCAGACTTTAGTCCACACCTCTAATTGTGGATTTTCACACCACTGATATTATAGCAATATGTGGTATTTTCCTGAAATATGTTTCTCTATCTGAGTGTATTAACCGCTCCCCCCTTTTTGCAAGTTCTTCTGTATGGGAAAAGGCCAACTCACCAAAACGTAGTAAGACCGGAACAGCTTCAGTTTGACCAGACTAATTGCAGCTATTTAAAAAAAAAAGAAAAATGGGAGAAAAGACAACACAATTCATTATCAATATATTATGCTTAAAGTGAGATATTAGGAACGTTTTGATATGCATGTTCACTAGTGGACTGGTACGTGATGACGTCACCACAACCACCATCACCATCACCATCACCATCAACATCACCATCACCATCACCATCATCACCATCACCATCACCATCACCATCACCATCATCATCACCACCATTACCACAACCACCAGTGGCGTAGCTACGGGGGGGCACGGGGGGGCACGTGCCCCCCCAATCATTTGGCAAAAAAAAAAAAAAAAAATGACGACCCGTCGACATTAAGCCAAATGTGTCTATATCATTCATTATTATCATGTTTCATTAAATGTGTGATGATAATGATGTTATCAACGATAATAAAGAAGAGCATAACAGTCGTTCCCTAGTACTAGCAATAGCGCACCTATATCAGTTTGAAGAATCCTTTCAATATAGCGCCTTATGCAAATTTTCAGTCCCTTGCGCGAGGATCGACGCTCACCGCAATTCAGAAGACATAAGCGCGTATAATTTCCTAGCGCATCGTCCATCATACCAAGGGCCTTTTTAGGATCCTGAATCTGCCTCCCGCTTTTAAAGATAATTTTGACCATTTGACGCCTTCATGCAGGCTATAATAGCTGCACTACGTAGTCCTAAATGTCTAGGTAAAGACAAACTTCCTTTACTGGTTTCTTCACTACAGCAAATCAACCCGTTCCATTAATTCATGATTCATATCTTGGCATATTGTGGGGCGAGCATATCATTTCGCCCCCCCCCCCCCCCCAATAATTCCGAAAATGAGGAAGAAAAAAAACGAGTGACATTATGCCAAAGAGGGAAAAGACACGTTTATCAATAATTAATCTTCACAAGTTTTTAAGTTTGAAAAGGACTGTAAATCTCGTTTTTTGCCGCGCGCTTCGCGAGCATAATGTTTCTCATATTGCAAGTTTCATTTCGGTTGCGGGAACTCACTTTTCGAACTGTGTTGGGCAGTGTAATTTCTCAAACGCACACCTAAAACGAATTTATTAAACCCTCATCTTTAGCACACCGTCACAGAAAATACAATATCAGTAGATTCGGTCCATATGCGCTGAACGCAAATCCAAGTGGAATATCATGTCCCCCCACATTTGAAAGTGGAGGAGATTGTCCCCCTCCTATTATGTATGTTTGGTTCCATACTTATATACTTCATATAACGTGAAATTACGTCGTAAGTGTGCACCAAATCGCACAATTTCACGCCCAAAAATACAAAAGCTCCCTACTGTGGGAGGGGGACACCCCCTCCCACACCCTCCCCCAAATACGTGTAGACAAGCACGGATAATATATATATATTACGACGTTGTCGTATTCGAGTCTGGTGTGTGTGTATACACGTAGGTTCGATTGTTTCGATTGTAAAAAATGATTTTTAAATAATTAAAAAATAAGGGTCTCAACAATGGAGATTGAAATTTACAGAAAAAACAACGAAGCAAATGTCGCTTTATTTATTTATCACGTTGTCGTATTCGAGTCTGGTGTGTGTGTATACACGTAGGTTCGATTGTGTTTGTATACTTTATCATGAGGGAGATGATTTAAGTCCTGATTTCTTTAATTAAGTATTATCAAATTTCCTTCCAAGGTATGCACCAGATTGCATTATTTCAAGTGAAAATTTGCAAAAGCTCCCTACCGTGGGAGGGGGGACACCCCCCTCCCACACCCTCCCACCCTCGGGCGCTACGCGCCCTCGGGCTTGGTCGCTCCGCTCCCTCGCAGTTGTGCCCCCCCAATCCGTTGACCCTCGCTACGCCACTGACAACCACCATCACCGCCATCACCATCACCATCACCATCACCATCACCATCACCATCATCATCATCATCATCATCATACCTTTTCCATCTGTGTGTGCAGCATCCTGCAGATGTCTTATGGACCAGATGACTGGGTAGAGGATAGCGCCGCAGCAGATGATATCCACAGTGACAAACATCACCCTCCACATGTAATACTGCGGGATCGCCTCTTCAGAAGAATCTGTTATGATGTATGCCACGTTTGCAAAGATCTATAACGACAAAAGGCAAAAAAATGCATATTATATCAGATTATATACAAAGAGAAATACTGTAAAAATTCATTAAAGGGTACCACTACCCAAAAATAATATTCTTATAAACAAAAGATAATATTCTTATAAATAAAATATAATATTTTTAGTAGTCCATTCCACCAAATAGTTTAGAAAAATATGTTTCCAGAAAAAATGTATATAATTGGAAAACACTCATCATACTACAACATGTGATTATGGGTCTGCATACGAAGACTACCTTTTGTCTAGAACGTCCGTGATTCTTTTGTCTCCAAGCGTACGCGTGAATAGAATTGGCGGATCTCAAACGTTTGGCGCGTACAGAACCATGAGGCCATAATGGTTCTGTAAGTGGTTGTAATTAATTGCATTGTTTATGAATTACACAACCCTTTGCAAAGTGTTGGGTTTGTATTTTATATCACACAACGTTACCAAAAGATATATTATGTGTCATTCTTTGCCTGGTGGTTCCCTTTAAGAATAAGGGGAAAATACAAGGGGGTTGTTTCACAAAGATTTCAAGTTGAACTTAAGTTCTGAGATATGACGAAAAATTACGGTAGGCCATTTGTAGCCTTCGACTTAAACATTCAAATGCAAGAATGCACAAAAATGAAATTTTCAAAAAAATTAAATATCTTTGATACAAGAAAATATTGATTCATAACCAAATTTGTAATATGCTCTGTTATACAAAATAAGTAATTAGTTTTATGCTGCAATGGCGTTTCATAATCTTTAGTCTAACTATAGAATTCAAGTTCAACTTAAATATTTCTGAAACACCACCCAGATATAAAACACACACACAAATTGCTCAAAATGACACATCAGTTTCATATAATTCACAAATAATTTGTTTTGCTGGTGGCCCCGGGCCAGCCCTGATCTTACTCAATGATGAAAGACAAAACAAAGTACTTTACCTGAAGAGGTATAATGATCCAGAAAAGCTTCTTGTCTTGGTCTGAGAGAATGGGTTTGATGAAGGCCCAACCAGATCCGATCAATACAATGGTTCCAAACAGAAGTGACCCTTTCAACCTGTTTCCAGATAAGTAACAGTAAAAAGAGAAGAAGAAATGTAAGAAAAAAAGAAATGTTAACAAAAGTTTTTTTTTTTAACAACTAAAAGTACAATTACTGGTTCATCCAGATCTGATCAATACAATTATTCAAAAATTATGCCTACTTCATGCAAAATCTAATAAGAACAAAAAAATAAACTGATGAGACAAAAGCATATGGGGGAAATTAGAATTCCTAGAGGTTGGACAGGCTGTGTTCCTTTCATGGCATTTTTGCTTCCCTGATCTTGCATGGCATCTCATGATTGTATAACTTTTGTTAACTTTGTTTTAAAGGGGACCACCCGGCAATAGAAAACATATGCTTTAATAATAATAATAATAACGGTTATTTACACTATTATTACTACCCCGGTACTATAATTAAATATCAATCATACTTTCATGGCCTCTGATATGCTTCTGTAATTGAGAACAGTGCAATTAATTACTACGACCTACAGAACCATCAATATTTGATGGTTCCACGCGCGCCTTTTGTTTGCACGACCACACGATCAATACGCGTACCTTATAAGGAAGTAAGTGTGATTTATCGCAGAGCCGAGCGATAGTTATCGTTTTGGGCATGCAATAAGATAAGACTCGCAATTATGTACATGCTATTGATAAGAGGATCGTTATGTGATATCGTTATCGTAACTTTGCTGAACAGAATGATTGACAGGTAATATAAAAAATGATTGCAGGAGCACAGACTTGTATTATGTGTTCATTTGGGATATATCTTTGATGTAAGAGAGCCAAATCTCTGTAAGGTGGTACCCTTTAAAGGAATTGATTTGATGTCAAACTTTGGAAAGACAGCACATAGAGAGAGGCGGAAAGCTAAGCATTGAACAAATCTTGTTGGACTGCAGTAGAAGCACGGGAATCAATCAATTATCTGTTGTATATGATCAAAGGGACTTGCATTGCCAAATTGTTTCAAGCAGGTAGGGATAGTCAGATATTTGACAATGTATTACTTACAAGTAATGCTGTAACTGACCTTGATGATCGGATCGTTTGATCGGATCGGCAAAATTTTATCGATCTTCGAAATCGGATCGATGATCGGGATCGGATGACCGGCTATTAAAAAAAAAAAAAAAAAAAAAAAAAAAAAAACTTTAATTTGCATCACTTTGCAACAAAACTGGTTCGTTACTTACTGCACATTTTTGTTCTGGTCACTCGATAGTCCGCCGTAGTATTTTTTATAAACATTAAAGCCATTTGGACGACTTAAATCAATATTTTGGATGCGCCGAGGCTGCTTGCTCGGAGCTGTGCATCGCGCAGGGCTGGCGCTAGCGTGGCCAACCGGCAGAGATACGGCGGAGAAGACCGTCAGCGGATCGCGAGGCTATGCTTTCACGTGCTTTATAACGGCATCGCGGCGCAGCATGCACGCAGGTAGCACGCGACAGGATCTATCTCCGTCCATGTGACCTATTTTTGTTGATGTTGTTGTTATAATTATAGTTACTTAACTTTTGCATTTTGTTGTTTTTAGTTTGACATCGTTTTTTTATGCTGTTGCTGCATGCATTTTCAGTCAGATTTTTGCGCATCGCTTGTTTATTTTATCCTGTTTCCTTAATTGAATTGCAGCTTGATTATTAATATTACTCAGTATAAAATAATAATTAAGAATAAGATATTTTGATTTCTTTGTTGCTGTTTTTCACGACTGATTTTCTAAAAAATAACTGGAGTTTATTTAACTTTTTTGTTATTCTTTGTTCTCCTTTAGAATCAGTTTAACTCGATCAACAAGTTGGGTACATGATGTATTATAAGCTACATGCAGTAAATAATTCTGAAAAAAAAACACAATAGAAAACATAAAATTAAGGGGACATTTTTTAAATAAACAAAGTAATAGTAATACACAGGTGTACCCCCAATAATTTTCGTGCCCCCCCCCCCCCCCCCCCAACCAGTCCGACCACCTTCGCCACTGGCTACATGTGTTTGTTTGTTTGTTTGTATTTGATTAGTGTGTATTGCTTTGTTATTTTGCAACTAGTACATAAGTTTGTTCGCTAATTACTTGTACCAATAGCCCCAATACCGATCCCCACGTCATTCAACAATCCGAAATGTTTTAAATGTACTAAACATAATAGCCCCCGCCCCCAAACTTTCCGTCGTCCGGCGTATAGGCCTACTCAAGAAACAAAGTACCCTCCCCCAGTCTACTGAGAAGTGAGAAGGCTGCCACCCCCTCCCCGATACAAAACGAGTACCGGGTATTATATTTTAAAATATATAAATTATTGTTATGTACACAGAGTATAATAATAATAATAATATCGATTTATATAGCGCCTAATATGATTGATAAATGACGGAAATGATGAACTGATGAGGATGACAATGAATGATCATTATGAAGATGGCGATGCCAATGATTATTATGATAAAAAAGAGGATGGTAATGATCCATGATGAAGATGAGGATGATGGTGCATGTTTGACTTGTGATGATTATAATAATTACTAACATCGAGACGGACAAAGTGCCATTATAATGGAGCTAGGGGCGAAGCAAGAACATTGTAAACTGCGTCGTGGCAACTCCCCGATAAAATGTAAGTAGTATATAATTTATTATTATTTTTAATTGCGTTACGTACAATTATTGCAATATATGGGGAGGTCCTCAATACAGTGTGACAAAAAAATGAAGAAAGCGTTAGCCTAATGGCAGTTTGAACGAAATAATTACAGTTCCCCAATTTGCGTGCCCCCCCCCCCCCCCCCTGAAAAAATACAAAATCACACGGTCGCACATAAACTAAATCATAATCAGGGGCCGCAGAATGTTTTGATTTTGGAGGTGGGGGCTGACCACATTTCAATTGTTATCATAACTATTAACTATCTTATCATCACCATTATTTTCAATTTGACGTTTATATTATGATGTTTTTCATCAAGTATACAATTTCACAAGCCGCCATCCGTCGGAAATAATAAGTATTTATATTTTGAACATCATCATGAGTACATAAAAATAAAAATAAAAATCGCCCCGTCGCACATGGAAACTAAATCATAATCAGGGGCCGCATTGATATTGGGGGATGGGGGAGGGGGCTGACCACATTGTCCACATTTCAATTGTTATCATGATTATCTTATCATCGCCATTATTTTCAATTTGACGTTTATATTATGATGTTGATCATCAAGTATACAATTTCACAAGCCATCATCCATAGAAATAATAGAGTATTTATATTTTGAACATCATCATGAGTACATACAAATTAAAATTGCATGGTCGCACGGAAACTAAATCATAATCATGGGCCGCAGAATGTTTTCGGGGTGGGAGGAGGGGGCCGACCACATTTCAATTGTAATCATAATTATCTAATCATCACCATTATTTTCAATTTGACATTTATGTTATGATGTTTATCATCAAGTATACACTTTCACGAGCCATCATCCTACTAGAAATAATAAAGTATTTATATCATGAACATCATCATGAGAAAGAGTACATATGAATTATTAATCATAACAAAAACGCATAGTCGCACTAATGCATGGTCGCACGTGAAACTAAATCATAATCAGCGGTCACAGAATTATGTTTTTGATATTGGGGGGGGGGGGGGGGGGGGGGGTGGTGGAGTTGGCTGAACACATTTCAATTGCATTATCATAAGTATCATTTTAAGTCCCCCATGCTCATGTTTATCTCATCTTCCTCGTCATTACATTTATACTCAAAGCGTAAACAAATTATAATTCTTTAAATTGAAAGAAGGATCGGCCGAATGTAGTCCTCGCACGCGCAACACAAGTCAAAATTGGAGCGTCCGTCATCTTCCTAAAAAGGAAAGAAAAAAAAAACATGTTATGATTATGTTTATATAGTTAAATTTTGACGCCATTAGTCAATAACAACATATCAAACAATTTATATACTCTCTCGATCTCCCGGAATTCGGGGACCGGGAGATCGAGAGTGCAAATTTACAGTTTATATTATACATGTATACTAATATAATTATGTACCAGCTTTCCCCTGAATCTTAGGCCTTGCTGGCGACTATATAGATCAACAAATCGTTTTTATGTCCTCTTCCATAATTTATCAGCATTCTCTATCAGTCGGCCGACAGTAAAAGACTGAATTTAACATGTAAAAGAGGATATGAAAACGATAATTCGTTGATCTATAATACTATAGCTTGCGACATAGGACACGCATGCCGCCCGCATGCATGCACGGCGCCAGCGCGGCGCCGATCGTGCGCGCGCCGGGACTGACGGCCTGGAGTTCATGTGAACATCCGTCGGGAATATCGTTCAAATGACTAGCAATTTTGCGAGTCTTGTTCCGATTTTCGCCTTTCAAAATGAAGTAAACTAACAAAGAGTATCTCGAAAATAACATTTTTTTCAAGTAAATGATATAGATTGTCCCTTTTTAAAATTTCAATTCCGATATTCTTGCAAAGAAAATGGATGGTTTTCTCCCGGGATTTTTTTTTTTAACATAAGTCATAACACATAAAAAAAAATAAAAAAAAAAATTTCATCCGATCCGATCTCCGATCTTTTCTGCATGATCGGAAATCGGCAAAAACGGCAAAAAAGCCATGATCGGATCGGGATCGGCATGCCGATCCGATGATCGGTTACAGCGTTACTTACAAGTAGGTGATATAAAACAGGATCTCAAAGGCTTGCATTGGTCTTCCATCTTGGGCAATGAAGTGATAGTCTGCCTGTTAACAGAGGGGAAAAAAACACATTATAACATGTACATAATGATAGATGTGAATGATATGCTTGGTTAGACTTGCCTTTTGGGTCACTTCTGCTGGGTAAACAGGGCAATGAGATCAGGCACCTGTCCCCGGTAGGGCTAGATTAGTCACAGAACATGCTGCATTCGCTTTCCTTTTTATTTTATTTTATGTAATGTACATTCTTCTGGGATAGCACCTTTCAGTTGTACTTGATAGTATGTATATATTATAGTAATTACTACGCAGTATAGTATGCTGAACCTTTCTTTCTTCTATTTCAATTTCTTACAGCGCATTCTACATATGTAATATGCGCGTTATAAATACATTATTATATTATTATTATATTTTTCAAAAATTAACACTAGATGTATCTCCGACTGCGCTTATTAGATCAAGCCCAAATTTAAATGCACTGAATTAATTCTGTAAACTCAATTTTGATGGTAATCCGTCAACCAGTCCTGTGTCCTTGACTTTTGACCTCATGACCCCAACATTTGATGGCTACATTGGCTTCCTAAGATACAATCAGGTACTAAGTTTGATTAAAATGTAACATTCAGTTCTTGAGTTTTTACAAGTACAAGCTATTTTTCTATATAATGAGTCCGGTGACCTTGACATTTGAACCATGACCCCAAAATCTGATGGTTACATTAGTCCGGGAGCCAATTCTCAGAAGAGGCTTAGTTAAGGAGTTCGTGCAACACCCACCACAGATTTGGTTTGTCACTTTGGGGTGTTTTGGAAGTGTCTCAGGAACAATTCTAGCCCTGATGTACAGTTGATTTCTGGTAGCAACACTATTATTTTTATCAATTAATTATGCAAATTTATGCAGAAAAATTATCTTTTCGTCTGTAAATCACTAAATATGACTCAGAATATGCTGATTTTGTGCATTGATATTATGTATGCCTCAATTAACAGGTTTGCAACATAACAAATTGCGACAGCCAAATTTTCCTTATGTATTTCTTTGTTTTTGGAATTTCTTATGTATTTCTTTGTTTTTTTATTGTTTTTTTTTCAATGGAATTAATCATTGGCCATTATCAAACAATTTTTATCCCAAAATGTGAAAATTGCAGTGGTTAAAATGAAAAATAATACAGGTTTTGTGTATTCTAGGAAAAAAGGCCATTTCCATAGGATTTGTACACAAATCACAAAATTTAATTTTCGGGCGGACATTCACTTACAAAAGGTCATGTGGCTTTGAAATGGTAAACCCGGTTATCACGAATTTGGTCTCAAAAGTTGCGCAAGGCTTCAATAAAAACAACTTGTGCAGTCGCGCGGCGATACCTGCGCGCGTTGCGGAATTATCACGCAATACGTCAAGGGGGTGGGGTGGATTCCACCCCACTGGTGAAGTACTCTGCAGTAGTAACTGCTCACCAGCGGGTGGAATCTATCCGAACCCCCTTGACATTTTGCGTGATCATTCCGCAACGCGGAATTTTCTGCGCAACTACATGAGTTTTTTTTATTGATGTCTTGCGCAACTTTTGATATGAAATTTGCGACAACCGGATACTGTTCCGAAGCCACATGACCTTTTGTAAGTGAATGTCGGGCCGAAAAATGCTAAATTTTGTGATTTGTGTACAAATCCTATGGAAATGGCTTTTTACCTAGAATACACAAAACCTTTATTAATTTTCATTCTAACCACTGCAATTATTACATTTTGGAATACAAATTGTTGGATAATGGTCAATGATTTATTCCACTGAAAAAAACAATAAAAATCAAAAGTCGAAAAAACAAAGAAATACATAAGAAATTCCAAAAACAAAGAAATACATAAGGAAAATTTGGCTGTCGCAATTTCTGATATTTAAATCCTGTTAATTAAGTCATAGAAAATATATACGCACAAAATCAGACATTCAGTTTTTGAGATTTTGTCATTACAAGCTATTTTTGCAGATATATTGAGCCCTGTGACCTTGACCTCATGAACCCCGAAATCTACTAAAATCATTGGCACCCCAATATGAACACTCATACCAAGTTTTAAAATGGTCCGTCAACTGGTTCTTGAGATATCGCGAGAACGAAAACGGGACGGACGTACGTACAGACAGGCAACCCAAAAACATAATGCCTCCGGCCACTTCGTTGGCAGAGGCATAAATTAAGAATTTCGGAAATTTTAAATGATTAAATTACGTCAAATTAAACTCTTAATGCAATTGCACTAAAATTGTTAATAGATTTTTGGTAATTAATTTATCAAATAACAGAATTACATATTCTAATATTGTAAACATCCAACTGACTATTACAACATACCAACTGATGAAACTGACTGACAAACCAACCAACCATCGATCTGAGAAATCAACTGATCACTCGATCGATTGGAACAAAAAGGAAGAGGGACTTGATCCGTGTCAGGAAGAAAATGAGATCTTGAAGGCGGGGTTTGATGGCAATTGCAAACCCAATATATTGATCAATCAATCAATAAATCAATCGATCGTTTTGATCAATCAATCAATCAATCGATCTATCGATCATTTTGATCATCCAATATTTCAATCATTCAATCAATCAATAAATAAATCAATCAATCAGTCAAATATTCAATCAACCAATCAATCAATAACTTACTGCATGGAACATGAGGGAGAGAGACTTGATCAGTGCCAGGCAGAACATGAGATAGTGGATCTTGAAGACGGTGGGCTGATGGCAAAGGTAGTAGATCCAGTAGATGGCCGAGCAGAAGAACAGCACAGACATGGCTGAGTAGAGGGTTGGGAGCGGGATGTCTCCGGCAGAGAGATAGTTTGGACCCACGTTGGTCTCAATGATTTTAATCTAGTGTACAAAAAAAAATTCATGAAAATGAAAATCATAGACAAGCAGAAGAAACCCACAAGATTTTGATTTATACTTAGTTTGCAATATCATTGGATTTTTTCCCATTCAACATTAACTTTTTGTATAAAGTTTTGTTTAAACGTTAAAGGGGTAATTTAGTTTTGGTAGAGGTAATGAAAAACTGAGTGTCGAATTTGAGAGAACATACAATTTTAATGGCAGAATAAACTTTATTTGGTCAAAATCGACCAAGACACGGCAGAAATATCAATAAATATATCTGACCCTATAATTATTTGGGGCCCAAATAATTAGATTTAAAAAAAAATTAAATAAATGCTTGCACTTTTTCCAAAATTTTCAAAAGCGTTTTTTAAATAGTTGTTGATGATCTCTCTATTTAATCATTATTTCAATAAAACATCACATGCATAATTTTGTATGAAAAATGGTTGAAACCAATGCCTTTGTAGAAAGTGCCCTCTTGTGTTGTAATGGCTCTTTATTGATGATAACGGGCTGTTTACTTAGTCGTTTGTAATTTTGTATACCTTTCGAGCATGGTGGAGTTATAACTGTTAGTTTATAATGTTACTGTCCAGGTTTGGTTACTAAACTTCAGCCTTACCAAAACTGTACTACCCCTTTAAGTGAAATAAACGGAATAACTCTGCACTAAAATGAATAATAAGATCAGTTCCTGTTTCTTACCGATAAATTGACAGGTTTTTTTTTTTCATCGTCCTCCTCTGATCTGCAGTGGTGGAAGAAGAAGCTGTACAATCCTTCCTGAGACTTGTCCTGGATGCAAACCACAAACTGTAATCAATAATGATAAAATTAAAAAAGAGATGTACAAAATAGCAAAAGTAATAGAAATAGATAAAGTTTTGATGGCCCTTTAAAACCAGGTGGTCATTACAGACAGTTGTTCCAAAAACATCAACGGACTAGCCATTACCACAAAATTATCATATTCTACAGATACAAATGTTTTAGCTTCTGTTTTGTTCTGGGTGCAAACAAATGATACAGGAGAACAAAAAGGGACATGAGAAATAACCAAATGGGCATGAAAACTACTACATAATTACCGTCTTCGAGGGAGACACAAAAAGTGGTCTCTATGAGCAGAAGGTTTTCATAAAAGGTTAATTTACATGTGAACTGTATTCTAGGGAGAAAAGCAGGTAGTCTTAAAAGACAGGTGTTTGAAAGACATAAATATTGTAGCATCCACCATGTTTTTATCATCTTCTAAAAACAATAATGTGTTGAATGAAAACAATCAACTACAGCCAACTATCACAAGAAAGAATACAAAAAGTCTACAAAAATGCTTTTTTTAAAGCCTACTTTTACTGATGAGAGCATAAATCCTGTCACATCTAGTAATTTATTTCCTCTTGGGTATCACTACTTATAGAAATAATGGATGTTTTTGCGAAAATTGTTCTCTGCTTGTACTACCCACTAGAAGCTGCTATGTTTGAAATAGTTTGCGCTCAAACTAATTGGCAGCCAACTCAACAAAACCAGTTATGTTACCTCTGACATACCAGCGAATGCAAAAATGGCGTTTACACAACCAGCCTTTGATGAGTCTGCTGCCATGTTATTTGAGTGAGGACTGTATATTATCCTCAATAACAACAAACATCAACAACAAAAGAGATAGAAAAAGAAGTCTTAATAAGCAGGTGTTATTTATACACAGGTTTGTTTACATGCAAACTGCTTGCTTGGGAGACAAGATTGGTGGTCTTTATAGACAGGTAGTCATAAGAACAGATATGTCTGTAAAAATACTGTCAAACCTGTGTATAATGATCCAGGTGACCTCTACAGATGAGTTTCCATACCATTTTTTTCCTCAACAGGGGACCAAGTTTGGAGGCCATTATAGGTAGGTTAGCTGTTATAAACAGGTGGCAGCTAAGACAGTTTTGACTGTGTAAATATTTTGTCTGTAAGCTAATACATCTCTGTTATCCATACTTCTACTCACACTAGTGTTGTACATCATTAGACCACCCTGCTGGTTGGAATCCACTGGTAGCTTGGTGATCTGGGGCGGATTCTTGGTCTTCTTGCTATCATCTGCGTTCTTGCCACTTTGGGCATCCTCAAGGCCAGTGCCTCCTTCCTCACCACCTGACTTTGCATCTGCTGGGAGAGTTTCTGAATCAACAGGTGGTGTGCCCTCTTTTCCTGTTGATTTAAAATGAGCAAAGAAAAAGATTGGCTTTGCATGGAATCGAACCCGAGACCCTGGATTGCCAGACCGGTACTCAACCATTGAGCAACAAAGACCCTTGAATGGGGGACGTTCCCATTAAACCTTTTTCATTGACTCTCAACACCTGGGTCTACAAAATAAACAATGATTCATAACGGATTGAATTAACAGACCTAACTGTACTAAATACTCCAATACATTATTTTCTCCAAATTGTCACCATCATTTAATACCGGTGTCTCTTTTCAGACCTATTGCATTTGCCCCTAGTGGGAGAGGTGTTGGTGTTTTTGTTGCCTCAAAAGGTAAATAAATAGTGATCCCCTTTCTTCTGGCTGTAGAAATTGGACTTTACTCGCGTACGGTACCGGTACTGTGCTACTCGAATATGGTGCAGGTGTGTAACATCATGATAACAACATGTAACAACTTCGATCTCTCTGGAAACGGGAAGATCGAAGTTACGTAGCATACGTCGTGCA
>JBAMJV010007430.1:0-78792 GCA_037951105.1 Echinarachnius parma
CCTGCGGCCATGCGGCTAACCTAACATAATTATGTGACTGCTAAAGTATGTGACCGTAGACATGCTACGGCTAGAGCCGTTCTTAAGGGTCTCATTTTTCATTTAAAAAAAAGCCCGCTCTTAAAAATAGCCGCTCCTTACCCAGGTAGCAAGCCAACGTTGGACCAACGTCGGAAACTTGCAAACTCGTTGGAACCCGTTGGACGTTGGACAATCTCGTTGGATCAACGTTGGACCAACATCGGTAACTCGCAGTGAAAAAGAAGTTGGACAATCTCGTTGGACCAACGTTGGACCAACATCGGTAACTCGCAGTGAAATGTACGTTGGACAATCTCGTTGGACCAACGTTGGATCAACATCGTTAACTCGCAGTGAAATAGACGTTGGACAATTTCGTTGGACTAACGTTGGATCAACATCGGTAACTCGCAGTGAAAAAGACGTTGGACAATCTCGTTGGACCAACGTTGGACCAACATCGGTAACTCGCAGTGAAATGGACGTTGGACAATCTTGTTGGACCAACGTTGGATCAACATCGGTAACTCGCAGTGAAAAAGACGTTGGACAATCTCGTTGGACCAACGTTGGACCAACATCGGTAACTCGCAGTGAAAAAGACGTTGGACAATCTCGTTGGACCAACATTGGACCAACATCGGTAACTCGCAGTGAAATGGACGTTGGACAATCTTGTTGGACCAACGTTGGACCAACATCGGTAACTCGCAGTGAAAAAGACGTCGGACAATCTCGTTGGACCAACGTTGGACCAACATCGGTAACTCGCAGTGAAATGGACGTTGGACAATCTTGTTGGACCAACGTTGGACCAACATCGGTAACTCGCAGTGAAAAAGACGTCGGACAATCTTGTTGGACCAACGTTGGACCAACATCGGTAACTCGCAGTGAAATGGACGTTGGACAATCTCGTTGGACCAACGTTGCACCAACATCGGTAACTTGCAGTGAAATAGTCGTTGGACAATCTCGTTGGACCAACGTTAGATCAACATCGGTAACTCGCAGTGAAAAAGACGTTGGACAATCTCGTTGGACCAACGTTGGACCAACATCAGTAACTCGCAGTGAAAAAGACGTTGGACAATCTCGTTAGCCCAACGTTGGACCAACATCGGTAATTCGCAGTGAAATGGACATTGTACAATCTTGTTGGACCAACGTTGGACCAACATCGGTAACTCGCAGTGAAGAAGACGTTGGACAATCTCGTTGGATCAACGTTGGACCAACATCGGTAACTCGCAGTGAAAAAGACGTCGGACAATCTTGTTGGACCAACGTTGGACCAACATCGGTAACTCGCAGTGAAATGGACGTTGGACAATCTCGTTGGACCAACGTTGCACCAACATCGGTAACTTGCAGTGAAATAGTCGTTGGACAATCTCGTTGGACCAACGTTAGATCAACATCGGTAACTCGCAGTGAACAACTCAAGATTCAACGCCCCGCTCGTACCACATCCAGAGTGAGAAAGGTGGGCGGTATCGCCGGAACAGACATCATCTAAAGAAGCGTCGCGCACCTGAAGGTAACATCCATGTTCCAGTAAACGAGGAAACGGAGTTCCCAGAAGCGTGCTGGAGTGAGGTGAAGCCGCCCTCGCAAGAACGTGACAGGCGCTACCCACTTCGACGTCTACTCTCAGACCCCCGGATAGATTAGATTTGTGATAGAGATGAATACCATTTAGGGCAGAATAATCCCTTGGTATCATCTAGGCGTTGGGTAGTCCACCCTGGCACTAGCACGTTAAACCATTTTGCATAAGGTAAATGTCGGTCTTACATAGAGGATGACAACCGTACGAAAGGGGCAGAATAATCCCCTGGTTCCATCTTCTGGGTGTCGGGTAGTCTACCCTGACACTCAAGTTTGTAATTTACCAGTATTTATTATTGTTATGCCAGAGTTACACATGGCATTTCGCCTACTTGTATTATATTACAACACCAACGATGGATCAACATCGGTAACTCAAAGTGAAATGGAGGTTGGACAATCTCGTTAGAGCAACGTTGGATCGACATCGGTAACCCGGCCACAGTGAAACGTTCGTTAATCCAACGAGAATCCAACATTTCACATCTGTTGTTCACTACATGTAGCTGTTACGTTAGAAAAGGTAATTTTTTTACTCGTAGCACAGGTGGTCAAAACCCCCTTGCATAATAAAAGGATTTAAAATTAGCTGCTGAAAGCAGGATGTATGCCATCGTTGGATCAACGTTGGTTCAACGTTGGATGAACGTTGGTTATTATTCATGAATATTCATGAGTGGTTATCATTGACTGCAAAAAGCATTTATAATCATGTTATTTGATTGTTCAGAATGAATCCAATGTTATTATTTACTCATTATTTGAAATATATGTAAGTTATTTATCTACAAAAACATTCTAAAGGTTTGTTTCCATGATGTATTTGTGTAAATTCTTAAAACTTTATCCAAACATTCAACTTTATCGAAATACCAACCATCAAACAAATATTAACACAGAAGCTAGGTTATATAAAGCTGAGTGGATGATGTAGATGTAGTGAGTGTAGGAATAGGAATAGGACTATATGGATAGGAATAGGACTAGGAATAGGGTTAGGGTTAGTCTTAGGTAAAGGGAAAGCTAGGATAGGATGTTCTAGATATCACCAATAGGCGTGTCATATGAATATTAATTTAATTTTTTTAGTACGGTGAGACGTTGGTCCAATGTTGGACCAACGTTGGACCAACGTTGGATCAACGTTGGACCAACGTTGGAGAAATGTTGGTGAATTACGCTGGACCAACGTTGGATGCTTGTTGGAGACATGTTGGATGCTTGTTGGATGAGTGTTGGAGACATGTTGGATGCTTGTTGGAAATATGGTGGATGCTTGTTGGACACATGTTGCTTTGACGTTGGATCAACGTTTGCGTACGCCCAACCAACGCTGCTCCAACGTTGGCGAATACAAAATACCAACCTTGGATCAACGTTGGAAAAGCGTTGGTCCAACGTTGACAAATGACAACTTTCCAACGATGGACCAACGTTGATCCAACGTTGGTATTTTGTTTTCGCCAACGTTGGAGCAGCGTTGTTTGGGCGTACGCAAGCAACGTTGGTCCAACGTTGCCGGACAACGTTGGACCAACGTTGCCGAAAAAATTGGACAACGTTGGTCCAACGTTGGACCAACGTTGGCTTGCTACCTGGGTAATTAGACCCTCCATTTTTTTTTTTTTGGGGGGGGGGGGGGTTTTAGCGACGGAGACCCCCCCCCCCCCCCCCCCCCCTCTTGGGGAGAGTCGGCGCCGCCTGACGAGGGAGGGGCGGAGCAAATGGCCCCCATCCACTGGCGTCGATCGCTAGACCACGCTCATGACGCCACTGACCGTAATATAACATCGAACGTGCATGACACACGATTTCTAGAATCTAAAACAATTAAATTGTGTACTGTCAATTCAGTGCAGTTTTGCCGATGAATATTTAGAATGAATGGAGTTCATTTATGAATCACAGGGAATGAATGAATGAATGAATGAATGAATGAACGAATGAATGAATGAACGAATGAACGAATGAATGAATGAACGGAATGAATGAATGAACGAATGAATGAATGAACGAATGAATGAATGAACGAATGAATGAATGAATGGATGGATGGATGGATGAATGGATGAATGAATGAATCATGGATGATGAATGAATGGATGAATGAATGAGTGGATGGATGAATGAATGAATGAATGGATTATTGAATGAATGAATGGATGGATGAATGCATATTAAAAACTGATGAATAAACGAATGCACCAATATGACAATCAATACCAGCACATCATCATCATCATCACCACCACCACCTGCACTACCACCACCACCACTATTATAGCGGTGGTGGTGGTGATGCACCACCACCACCACCACCAGTGCACCACTAAAACAACCACCACCACCAAATCTTAATCATTATCATCATCATCATCATCATAACTGTTATCATCATCATCACTATCATCATCGTCACCATCGTCAGCAACCTCAGCATCGTCATCATCATCATTGTCAGCATCGATGGCCTTCACCCGTTATAATCCTTCACCATCCATCATCATATATCATTATCATCATGACCACAACCACATGCACCATCATTATCATCATCATCATCATCATCATCATCATCATCATCATCATCACCATCACCATCACCATCATCATCATCATCATCATCATCATCATCATCATCATCATCATCATCATCATCATCATCATCATCATCATCATCATCATCATCATCATCATGAACAACAACAACAATAAAGTTTTAACGCACAAATGGACACCTTATTTATCGTGGTATCGGATTTTCTATTTATATGCAGGTATATAGGACCTATATAGACAGTATGCTTGCCCCCCTTGCTACCTCTCATATCAACATCAGGGAAATGATACCTAAACTTGTTATACTTTCCTGCCTCGGAAAGCATGCAAACAACAAACAAACAATAGTATATAATAGGCCAAATTATGTAAAAATTAATGTAAAGATGACGGAAGCTAAAATCTATAATATAATGAAACAACAGCCAGTGGTGTATTTATACAGAGTGTTTCAGAAAAAGCGAAACCCAACTTTGTCCAGTGATATAGCTTTGAATAGATATGATATGATTATATCCATTGCAATAATTATATCATTATAGAAAGATAATTTTATTCTACTTTCATAAGATACCACATGTAATGATTACGCTTGCGATCATTGAACTACATGCAACCATTTTAAAACTAGCAATGCAAAATTGCTTTGCGCACGAGAGATACATCTATTAACCAACACTATTTAATACAGTATCACACATTTTTTTATTTATCTATTTATTATATTCCTGCATGTCTTACAACAATCAATTGCATACATAAAATAAACTGTCATAAAGTCGAAATATCTGGAAACTTGAAGTGTTGCCATAACAGTACTATAAGACAAAGTTGTACATAATTCTTAATGATACAGAAAACATATTGTATAGATTAATACAAACAATGCATACAGATGAGAGTAAAGTCTATACAGTAATGGAGGAATGTTAGGAAGTTTGTGCCGCCCCCTGGACCCTCGCCAAGCCAAGGCAGGCCCCCAAATAGTCAGCAAAAAATGACGTCATACTATCCACCCCCATCCCGAGTCGGAACTAAGGTGTTCGTACCAGTGGCGTAATGAGCAAAAACTTATTCTTTTTTTTGGCGGGGGGGGGGGGGGGGGGGCAAAACCAACTATCCGGAATTTTGCGAGGGAGCGAAGCGATATAAGCCCGAAGTCCTGAGCGAAGCGACTGAGCGGGGGATCGAGGGTGTGGTAGCGGAGTAATGGGTATCCCCCACGGTAGCCTAGGGAGCTTTTGCATTTTTGGACTTGAAAATGTACAATCTGGTGCATACCTAGTCAGGAAATTCTGACTTGACGACATGTACTATAATGTGGATATAAGTGCGTCATGATTCTACCGACTTGAAAAAAGAGGTTATGTTTGTTTCATGAAGAAAAACAAATATGCACCCCCAAAAATAATATTCGCAAAGTGACATATACAATTCTGTGCATCAAGGCCACATCATGATAAAACAACATGAACAAATGTTATGTGCCCCCCAGGTGCCCCCCCCCCCCCCCCCCCCCACTGAAAATTCATGCTTTATACAAATGAAACAAATTGAAATTGAAAACAATGCCGTTAGAAGAGTATAATACAAAGAAAGAGGGTTCGAACCACATCTCTGGTTCAAAGATGCGCCATCATGATCTAGATTAGATACCGATCCCGCAATAGTTTACACACTTTACTTCACAAACGTCCGTACCCCCTCCAAAACCCTCCCCCTCCCCCTCTGGTTCTGCCCCGGCCCTTGGTCGCTTCGCTCCCTCGGGACTCATTCTTGGCTGTAGGCTATGTTGTTGGATCATACATAATGTGGCATATGGTTTATGTTGGCACTGTGTATGACACTAAAATAATACAATATTTGTGTGTGTGTTGGGGTGCATCTTACGCCCGAATTTCCATCTATAGGTATGCACCAGATTGCACAATTTCAAGTCCATAAATGGAAAATCTTCCTTACCGTGGGAGGTGGATACCCCCTCCCAAACCCTCCTCCTCCCTCTCTGCCCCAGCCCTCGGTCGCTTCGCTCACTCGGGACTCATTCTAGCTTGGCTGTATGTTGTTGGATAATACATATTAATGTTGCATATGGTTTATGTTTAATAATATGTGTGTGTGTGTGTGTGTTGGGGTGCATATTTATTAGTGTGTCAATTATTTGTTTTCTTCGCGAAAAATATATTACAACTTTCTGGTCGATCAAATCATAACACGATTTCCTATCCGATGTATGCACCAGATTGCACAATTTCAAGTCCAAAAATGCAAAAAGCTCCTGAATGAATGAATGAATGAATGAATGAATGAATGAATGAATGAATGAATGAATGAATGAATGAATGAATGAATGAATGAATGAATGAATGAATGAATGAATGAATGAATGAATGAATGAATGAATGAATGAATACATGAAATATAATAAATAATAATAATATAGTTTCTTATATAGCGCTAAATACATAAATTATGTTCCATATAAGCTCTATAATAAATAAATTAATTAAAGGGGTAGTTTAGTTTTGGTAGAGAGGGCGCTGCACATCACAATTTTGTTGTGAGGTTATGAAAAACTGAGTGTCGAATTTGAGAGAACATGCAATTTTAATGGCAGAATAAACTTTATTTGGTCAAAATCGGCCCAGAAACGGCTGAAATATCAATAAATATATCTGATCCAATAATTATTTGCATGGGGCCCAAATAATTAGATGAATTTTTCAAAAAAATAAAAAAATGCTTGCACTTTTTCAAAAAATTTCAAAAGCGTTTTTTAAATAGTTGTTAATGATCTCTCTATTTAATCATTATTTCAATAAAACATCACATGCATAATTTTGTATGAAAAATGGTTGAAACCAATGCCTTTTTAGAAAGCGCCCTCTTGAGTTGTAATGGCTCTTTTTTCATGATAACGGGCTTTTTATTTAGTCGTTTGTAATTTTGTATACCTTTCGAGCATGGTGGAGTTAAAACTATTAGTTTTATAATGTTACTGTCCATGTTTGGTTACTAAAGTTGAGCCCTACCAAAACTAAACTACCCCTTTAATTCATAATTCATAATTCATTTATTATAAATGGTAATAAATTATAACTATAATAAATGAATTATGGATGGATGAATGGATCGATGAATGGAACCACCACCACCACCACCACCACCACGTGCACCCACCACCACCAGTGTCATCATCATCATCATCATCATCACCATGCGTCGTACCTATAATATATCGAACAACTGACGTCCCGACATTTTTGTTGATAAATCACTGATAAAAGCATTATCGATCCGCAGATTTGTGTTTTTGTCATAATGCAACAGCTACTTCACTGCTGACAAAGAACCTTTTCATAAAGCTAAAGCTGGTATTATGAGATTATAATAAGAGCGCGTGGCGTGGGTCAAGGGGCTCAAAGAGGTGCACTGACTTCAAAGATCTTCAAAAACAATACCTTGCACGCGTATAACCGCCGCGCCTCGCATCGATCCACAGTATTATCCGTACTTTCTTGATTCTTCTAATTCTCTGCACGAATAGCTTTATATACACACGCGAGCTGATTTGTGTACTTTTATTAAGGAAAAAAGCACCGCTAAAATGGCACGGTTCAACATGAAAGAGACGATCAGAAATATCCTGGAGAAAGTGGATTCTTCACCGAGAGGTTCAAATTCGAGAGATGGAGCTGAAAAACAACGTGTAAGTCGTTATTTTCGCTTCTTTTCATTCTCCCTTTTCTAAAAAAAAAAAAGGACCAACTGTTTTGATGCGCGCTAGGAAGCTTCTACCAGAAACATCCCCTTGGCCCCGCCGCAGCCTCGGGGGCCCCAACCTTAGTACCTTGACATGGTCGATATTATGTGTAACTTAGAATTTGTTTACTATTCATTACTACAAGGTCAAGGCCAGGGCTGATATTCAGTTCAATACTAAGATTAAGTAAGAAATTTACTTAGCAATTTTAAGGCTAATAACTCATATTAAAATCGTCGTTTTACTTTTGACTTTTAATTACTAAACTGTAATTTATTTGAAGGCAGCCATTATTTATGACACAAAATTTTGTGTCAGATTTTCAGTTGATGCATAAATCAAATCTCAATTATGGGCTAAGTAACTTAAGTGTGGAATTGAATACCCGGCCCTGCAGGGCTTTAATTTTGAATGATTTACCAGTTTTTATGAGCTGATGTTCACAAGGGAAGACGTTTTACATGATGACTGATCTGTATTCTGTGGTGGTGTTTTGTCTTGTAATTGTTTTGTAATTGTATAGTCTTATTTTTAATTTTATACCTTCTTATGAAGTTATTTAGTAATTAGTATACATATGCATATTTTCTGAGTGATGCTCAAGTTAAGTTTATCAGATTCAGAGTATTATTAGTAATTATCCAGATCCAGAGTTGTATGGAGTCATTAGATGCAAGTGGGTCATTCTTCTTGTTGTAGTTTTTGTGTTAAAGTAGTGTGTGTATCTGTGTCATTTTATAAATGTATGTTTTCTATTTATGTTTTCCAGTTCCCTGTTCTTATGTTTGCTTAAATGCTACACATTACGTACCCTAAATAACCCTGTCCGTTCCTTTCTGTTCTAGAACTATGTTTTCTACCTTTTAGAAAGGTCATCCTTGTTTTTCTTTTCTAAACGTGTATGCTTCATTGCTTGATATCACTTTTGGCAAAACTATACTTTAGTAGGCTTAGAGAATTTTGGTCGCTAACTTCAACCCTAACCCTAAATTTGGTGGCTATAGGTAAGATTTAGTGGCTATAACCCAGATTTAGTATTTTAGTGGCTATATTTATAAGTTAGATTTATTGGGCAGTACGAAAATTGAAGTTAGCGACCAAAATTCTCTAAGCCTACTAAAGTATAGTTTTGCCTCACTTTTGACTCTTGTTCGTTCCTTATAGCTAACAATACATTTATTTACTCTGTACTGTTGAGTGAGGGCGCTACACAAAATAATTTTTTTGTGAAATAATGAAAAACTGAGTGTCAAATTTAAAAGAGCATGCATACAATTTTGAACGACATGAAATATAAACTTTATTGGATCAAAATCGGTTCAGAAAAGGTGAAATATCCATAAACATAACCATTTGTAATAATTGTTGGGCCCCACAATTATTCAATAATTTTGAACCAGCCGTTAACAAAATTTAACAAATGCTTCCTCTTTTTAAACAATTTACAAAAGAGGTTTTTAAATAGTTGTTGATTATAGCTCTATCTAATCACCATTTCAACAAAACATCACATATATGCACAATATTTTATTTTAAATGGTTGAAACCAATGAGTTTTTAGAGAGCGCCCTCTTGAGTTTTAACAGCTCTTTTTAAATGATAGCAGGCTTTTTTCTTAGTCATTTGTAATTGTATCCCCCGAACCACTTCGGGGGATACTATGGATTTGGCCTCGTCGCGCCGCCGCCGCCGCGTCCGCCGCGTCCGCCGCGTCCGCCGCAGAGATTTTCTTGTGAACGCTCTACAGGTCCGAGTTCTTGTCCGATCATTTTCTAATTTGGTATGAAGGTGTATTAAGGAAAGAGGATGAAGCCTATTGATTTTGGTGTGGGGCGGAGTCCTGGTTGCCATGGTAACCATGATATAAAGAAATAGTTAAGATTACCTTGTGAACGCTCTACAGGTCCGAGTTCTTGTCCGATCATTTTTTAATTTGGTATGAAGGTGTATTAAGGAAAGAGGATGAAGCCTATTGATTTTGGTGTGGGGCGGAGTCCTGGTTGCCATGGTAACCATGATATAAAGAAATAGTTAAGATTACCTTGTGAACGCTCTACAGGTCCGAGTTCTTGTCCGATCATTTTCTAATTTGGTATGAAGGTGTATTAAGGAAAGAGGATGAAGCCTATTGATTTTGGTGTGGGGCGGAGTCCTGGTTGCCATGGTAACCATGATATAAAGAAATAGTTAAGATTACCTTGTGAACGCTCTACAGGTCCGAGTTCTTGTCCGATCATTTTCTAATTTGGTATGAAGGTGTATTAAGGAAAGAGGATGAAGCCTATTGATTTTGGTGTGGGGCGGAGCCCTGGTTGCCATGGTAACCATGATATAAAGAAATAGTTAAGATTACCTTGTGAACGCTCTACAGGTCCGAGTTCTTGTCCGATCATTTTCTAATTTGGTATGAAGGTGTATTAAGGAAAGAGGATGAAGCCTATTGATTTTGGTGTGGGGCGCGGTCCTGGTTGCCATGGTAACCATGATATAAATAAATAGTTAATATTACCTTGTGAACGCTCTACAGGTCCGAGTTCTTGTCTGATCATTTTCTAATTTGGTATGAAGGTGTCTTAAGGAAAGAGGATGAAGCCTTTAGATTTTGGTGTGGGGCGGAGTCCTGGTTGCCATGGTAACCATGATATAAAGAAATAGTTAAGATTACCTTGTGAACGCTCTACAGGTCCGAGTTCTTGTCCGATCATTTTCTAATTTGGTATGAAGGTGTATTAAGGAAAGAGGATGAAGCCTATTGATTTTGGTGTGGGGCGGAGTCCTGGTTGCCATGGTAACCATGATATAAAGAAATAGTTAAGATTACCTTGTGAACGCTCTACAGGTCCGAGTTCTTGTCCGATCATTTTCTAATTTGGTATGAAGGTGTATTAAGGAAAGAGGATGAAGCCTATTGATTTTGGTGTGGGGCGGAGCCCTGGTTGCCATGGTAACCATGATATAAAGAAATAGTTAAGATTACCTTGTGAACGCTCTACAGGTCCGAGTTCTTGTCCGATCATTTTCTAATTTGGTATGAAGGTGTCTTAAGGAAAGAGGATGAAGCCTATTGATTTTGGTGTGGGGCGGAGTCCTGGTTGCCATGGTAACCATGATATAAAGAAATAGTTAAGATTACCTTGTGAACGCTCTACAGGTCCGAGTTCTTGTCCGATCATTTTCTAATTTGGTATGAAGGTGTATTAAGGAAAGAGGATGAAGCCTTTTGATTTTGGTGTGGGGCGGAGTCCTGGTTGCCATGGTAACCATGATATAAAGAAATAGTTAAGATTACCTTGTGAACGCTCTACACCACCAAACTTGTTCAGTTCACAATATTACAACCCACAAAAGTGCAATGCAATTGGTTCGGGGGATACATGTGCTCGGCTGCGCGACCCGCCGAGCGCGCAATTTCTAGTTTTGTATTCCTTTCGAGCATGGCGGAGTTATAACTGTTAGTTTGTAATTACAATATGTGATAGTGCAGATTTGGTTATTAAAACTCAGTTTGACCAAAACTGTACTCTCTTTACCAAAACTCAACTATCCCTTTAAGTCATAATCTTGTTTGGGGATGCCCCATTGAAGTCTTCAATGTAGAATGTGATGTCATTGACAGGAATTGCAAAGCCCATATATAAGAAACATGTTTGTAAACAAATGATACATTTGTCTCCTAAAATCAATACATGGTTGTTTGGTTCCCAGCTCGGCCAATTGTGATATTAATGTTTGGGACATCCCTTTATAGTCATCATCCATGAGATTTTGTTTTATGCAATGAGCAGAGCACTGGTTGCTATAAATTCTGTTGAACATGATTGCATACTGTACATAAACTTCGCTCAAAAAGTTCTGCAATCGAGGTTTGCGCATTAATAACTTTTCTATTACGTTATTACCATCCATAAATTTGGTATCATTGGAAAGCGTGAATTCTCCCCTTTACATTGATATAACATTTGCTATGAATATTAGGCTATTGAATATTTTATCATGGAATGTGCATTACATCCAAATGTAGGGCAAAGTCAAAAGTGAAATGTTGCAAAATGCACTGATTTTGTCAACAGTGTGCCTTCCTTTTGTTTGAAGATTAAAACGTGGCTTAAATGGGGGTGAGGTGATCATGCATGAATGTTAATGGCTTAAACGTGTCTTTATGATTTTGGATTTTGTGATGGTGCAGCAATGTCTTCATATTTTGTTTGGAAGATGTAATGTTTTATTGAATGATTGACACATTGTCATTATGGAAATGACAATAAGCCGTTGACATTCATGCATGACCGCCTCAACCCCATTCAAGCTACGTTTTAATCTTCAAACAAAAGGAAGGCACACTGGTGACAAAATCAGTGCATTTTGCAACATTTCATTTTTGACTTTGCCCTACATTCGGATGTAATGCACATTCCATGATAAAATATCCATAGCAAATGTTATATCAATGTAAAGAGGAGGATTCACGCTTTCCAATGATACCAAATTTATGAATGGTAATAACGTAATAGGAAGGTTGTTAATGCGCAAACCTCGATTGCGGAACTTTTATAGATCTGTACTAGTAAATTAAACACCTATTTTTGTCTTTAACTCCGTGTGCAAGAATACAATGACAATGAATTGCTTCAGAATGTGTTATTATTTAACCTATTTGGCCCTTTTTGTACCACAGATGCAGCAAGAAGCTAACAACAATGTGTTAATAGACTTTAAGCAATTATGATTCATAATTTACGTTTGGGACGGCCCTTTATCATGAGACATTAATTTTAATTTTTTTTGTACCACAGATGCAGCTGGAAGCTAACAACAATGTGTTTAACTACACAACTACCCAACACAACTACCCAACAAACCCAAGGCACGCATCATCCCAACCAGGAGGCAGGACACCTTCAAACAGCGTGCGAGGCCAGCCGAAGTCTCCCTCCCCCAAGTCCCCATCGCCTTCTACCACCCCCAGCCCCATGGATGTGGAACCACCCCGCACCCTTTCTCCTCGTACCCCATCCCCCCAGAGGCCGTCTCGTCACTCCCCATCCCCCCAGGGGCCAGTGGGCGTTGGCCGCCCCGTCCCCCAGCAATCCGCTGCCCACGTCTTCAAGAGGCAGAGGGCCCTGTTCATGGCCCAACAGCAGGCTCCCAGGGAGTGCATCTGTTTCCGCGCCCACAGCCAGGTCGCCTGCTGCTCGTGTGGTCTGCTCATCGCTGGCAGGGTGCGCATCCAGTGCCCCGTGCACCCAAACACCATCCACCTCATGGACGTGGAGCGGTGCCCGGAGTGCTACAGCGCGACACTCACGGAGCTCAGGACAACCTGATGGTTTTGTACGTATAACTTATTGAACCTTCACCTGAAATCCAGACTCTGTCAGTCATGACACGTACATGAATGTGAAGTTCTAATGCTTAGAAAAAAGATGTTCAGATGGATGAACAGCCATATTACTGAACAGATACATTAACACCACTACTGACCAATGGCACATGTGTTCATTATGTAGATGAACTGTCGTAATGTAAGATTTGCTACAAAAGCTGTTAAATGTGTAAGGTCCTACATAATTTTAGTGAAGGCAGATTTGTAAGGAGCTATACAGTGTGTTCCAGATAAAACGAAACCGGATTTCATGGCAGAAATCACAATGAATAATTTCTTTGATGAGATATACATGAATGAAAAGCTCTGTTTCTCTTCTTTCATTTAATGTACAACTTATGGCACATAATTCACACATGACTGAATTAGAACAATGGAAATTGGTAATACCAAAATTCCATTTGCACGCAGGTTTGGGTAAGTTTTTTGGGTAGTAAACATACTTATTTTGAAAAAGGACAAACACCGCATAAAGATTCATATTTTTATCTTTTATATGACACCTCATGATTAAAAAATAAATGATTTATGCCAGAGAACGAGTACAATGAAAACATGCTTGATTTCAGCCCAAATGAGTAACTTTCCTGATCTAGCAAGTTTCCCATGTTTTCCCTGATCCCCATGTTTGTGTAAATTCACTCATGCATCAAGTCCATTGTCATCTGCTAAGTCAGGAAAGCTGAGCGACTTCTTACTCAACTATCTACTCATTTGGGAAGAAATCAGGCATGTTTTCATTGTACTTGTTCTCTGGCTTACATTGTTTATTTTTTGTGCATGAGGTGTCATATAAAAGATAAAAATATACATTTTTGTATGCAGTGTTTGTCCTTTTTCAGAATAAGTATGTTTACTACCCTAAAAACTCACCCAAACTTGCAAATTCTGCGTGCAAATGGAATTTTGGTAACACCACTTTCCATTGTTTCAATTCAGTCATGCGTGACAGTGCCATAAGTTGTACATCAAATGAAAGGAGAGAAACAGAGCTTTTCATACATGTATATCTTATCAATGAAATGATTCATTATGACAGAAAATTTCTGCCATGAAATCCGGTTTCATTTTTTCTGGGACGCTCTGTAATATATATTTCCACAGGTATTTAATGCATGATTCTGTAGATCAAAATAGCAACAGGTTTGATTTACATTGTGTTCACTGTGTAGTGTTACCTTGATTTGAACTACGTGTATGAAATTCTATTTACCGGAAAGACCACCTTGAAGAGTGCCAAATTATATTTTTTTGTGTAAAGAACAATAACCATGCTATTGTTTATTTGTTTTGCTAGTAATTGTTTACAGCATTATGTTCATTTTTTGTTTTTATGTAGTGAATATTTGAAGGATTGAGACTAAAAACGTGGTCAATTTCTTTTTGCATGACAGCATTTTAAGCTTTCAAAATGAAGTAATTGAACTGTGTAGCATATCTAAGAGAAAAAAAATCTACGGGATTTTGTGAGTGGAAAATACATACATGCTTATTATGGTTAGTATGGTTATTTTTATATCGTAAGTCCATGAAAGAATTAACAGTTTTAACGCCACTCTTGGATCAGTATTAATCTATTTTCATTTGATAGACTACTGCCAGTCTAACCATAGTGTAGAATATCAAGTTATCAACGGTGTAACTTGTTGATGTGTGATGCTTTCATTCAAGTGTTTGAATGTTTAAATTATCACTTAATCTATGATTATGTGAATACATGTATGTATCTTATTCAGGGCTGTCCCAAAGACAAAGTGAGATAAATGGGGACCAGTAAATCTTTGTTTGGGGCCACCAGAAATAGAGAGTTAAATTAGTATTATACTGGCCCAGGGGCCAGGGGGCCCACTAGCAAAGCAAGTTGGGGGTGAAGCATTGTCTTATTCGGCAACACTATGTTTCATTAAACACTGTGTTTGATTCAACACTATGTGTTTAATTTAACACGATGTGTTTAATTTGACACTGTGTTTGATTAACACTCGTTTGTTTGATTTGACACTATTTGTGACACTGTTTGTTTAACACTGAAGGTTTGCAGTGTTTGTGATCTATGGTAGATATGAACTTTGGTAATGCTCCTCACCACCCTTTATTGCTAGTGGCCCTGTCAGGCAAGTAAAGTATTTATCTCTTGTTCATTTCATCAAGCCTCCACACTAACTTTTTTCTGTACTGGCCCATTTGGGCGAGTAAAATCATGAATATGTACATTTTACTTGCCCCGTCAGAAAGTTTACTTGTCCGCATTCTTCTACATGAGATTTACACATTAGAAATTGCTTTTCTCTCGTAGCTGAACAATAATTTAGTTTCCCGATCGGGCAGGCAAACTAGCCCAACATAAATTTTAACTTGCCCTGGGCAATACGTCAAGTGCTAGTGTCGAGCCCTGATTCCCCAAAAGTAAAATTTAGTGGCCCCTAAATTGTTATTTGATTTGTGAACTAAAATCTCACTCCATTTATTGATCCAAAATTGAATTATTTATTCTTAAGGCCTTGAGTGGAGGAATACAAAGCTTCTTACTCCATTATTTTCAGTTGGTAAGGGTTAGGGACTTGGGGTTTTGGTGTTAGATGATGTTTCATGTGGTACAATTGGAAACCATAACATGGTCCCCATTGCAGAAAGAAATACAATCGATTGTAAGTCAGAAAATGTTTGCGTTTCAACCAATCAGAATTGTGCATTTAGAACACATGATCTGACTTACAATTGATTATATCTCTTTCTGCAACGGGGCCTAGAAGTGACTGGAATATGCAAATGAGAAAATGGCAGCATTTGGCTCCCCTTTAACATTGTTTAGACATTTGATTTGTTCTCAAGCCGGCCTTTGTGTGAAAAGTACTCTTAAAATGTTTTTATGTATTTTTGTTTACCCTTTTCTCATTATCAGCTGCCCTTATAGGCTTTTATGAAGATAAATTGCCTCAAGCTTACTTGTATTATCACTGTAATTCACATGTATGAAGAAAAAAATGATACAAGAAATGAATAGCTCATTTTCTGTGTAATTGCCATGTTTTGTTCCTAAGATCATAAGGGTTGCTTGATTCATGCAATAGACCAACATTCAAATAGTTTTTTACAACTGACCTTTACAATATTTGTTTATGGATGCTTGCCTGATATAGCAACTATTTCAGATGCTTAAGTTCAGATTTTGTTCCATTCATTTTGTGTGTGGTAGGCACATCATCTTAGCCAAGAAAACTTCTGCCATTCCTGCCGTTTTTATTTGCCATACGAAGAAGAAAGAGAAAACTATTTATTCAACTACGTTCCATGTATAGTGCCTTGTATTATAACCTTACAAGATTTTTGTATCATTTTAAACATTTATTTTTTATTATAGAACTTTGTTACTTTTTGCTATGAATAAAGAGCAACTTTTCTTACCAAAGAAATGTGAATGTAGATGTACATCATTATTGTTCCAAGCTTCTCAGCTGAATAACCTCCAATTCCTGCCATCGTTGTTTGCCATAAAAAAGAAGAGAGAAACTATTTATTTAACTACATTCCATAGTATGTACATGTATAGTATTAGTGCCTTGTATTATAACCTTACATGATTTTGTATCTTTCAAAGCTTTATTTTGTATCATTACAAACTTTGTTACTTTTTGCTATGACTATGAAGTATGAATAAAGAGTAACTTTTCTTACCAAAGAAATGTGAATGTAGATGTACATCATTATTGTTCCAAGCTTCTCAGCTGAATAACCTCCCAGAAGAAAGAGAAACTTATTTATTTAACTACATTCCATATTATGTACATGTATAGTGCCTTGTATTATAATATAACCTTGCATGATTTTTGTATCTTTCAAAGCTTTATTTTGTATCATTACAAACTTTGTTACTTTTTGCTATGAATAAAGAGCAACTTTTCTTACCAAAGAAATGTGAATTGTTAGATGTTCATCATTATTGTTCCAAGCTTCTCAGCTGAATAACCTCCTGCATGCTCAGATACAGTGAAACCTCATTATAACGAGCACCTTGGGCACATTGAATGTAACTCGTCATATCAGGTACCAGGTACCAGGTACCCCGTAACAGAGCTCGTTATAAAGAGGTTCCACTGTACATAATATACTGGAGTGTTCTTTCTGATTTGTGTTGGTGAGCGTATTGATTGATGTTGTCGATTCCATGAGTGAGTACATTTAGTAAGGACTTCTGAATGAGAATGATTCCACTCCAAGTCCAGGGGGGTGTTTCACAAAGATCCTAAGTTGAACTTAACTTTAAGTTCGACTTACAATATATGGTAAGCCATTTGTAGCCTTGGAATAAAATGTATTCTAAAGCAACAATGCAAGTATTATAGAGTTTTCATAAATGTTACGTCAAGAACATTAAATCTCCTTGATAACAGAAAATATTACTGCTTTGAATCAAAACTTTATGCTTCTTTAAAGAACTAACAGCTTTCCATAATGTTTAAGTCCAATTTAGAGTTAAGTTCAACTTAGGATCTTTGTGAAACACCCCCCTGGCATACTTGTGAAATTGGATAATTGGTCCTCGTGTCCCATGAGATCAATTCCATAAGCGAGTCTCCACACTAACTTTTGTATAATAAACTGGCCCGTTTGGGCAAGTAAAATCATACATCTTTGAAATATAAAATTTAATATAAAATTTCTAGACGAGTTCAACACATGAAATAACATCGTCCTCTTGTAGTTAGCCCAATCGGGCAAGCAAACTAGACAATTTATGAAATTTTACTTGCCCTGAGCAAGTGCTAGCGTCGAGCACTGCTATACCCAGCGTGAAATTCCCATTGACTATATTACCAATTGAAATCAATTGGTAATCAAAGAATTACCAATTGAAATCAATTGGTAATCGAAGAGCATGCATATATATGGAAAATGAAACAATTTGGCAAATTTAAATCAATGGGTACCAATTGAATTCAATGGGTACCCATTGAAACCAATGTCAATGGGTACCCATTGAATTCAGTTTCAATGGGTACCCATTTAATTCAATGGGTACCAATTAGAATTTCAATGGGTACCCATTGAAACCAATGCCAATGGGTACCCATTGAATTCAATGGGTACCAATTTCGAATTTCAATTGGTATTTCGTCCTGGGTAAGGAACAGTTTCAATTATGACAAATATTATACACACATAAGCACAACCACATGCAATATTATTTACACTGAAACCTTATTATACAGAGCTCTGATATAACAAAACCTTATACATGTACTATCCAAACTATATATTATGTTTTGTTTTTTACTCATATACATGTATGTATAACAAAGGTAATTGTCATGGTTCCAAACCACCTCATAACAAGGCTCCACCGTACTGGCAAACATGTCAGATTTTACTGGGATAAGTAAAATGTAAGGTCTACTGATGTTTTCTATTGATGTTTCTGATAAAGCAGTCTGATTTATGTGTCTTTTATTTTTATTTCAAAGTTCAAACATAGGGAAACTGACCAGGGTGTGTTTCACAAAGATCCAAGGTTAAACATAATTCTAAGTTGAACTTAAAAATTATGGAAAGCCATTAGTTCCTTTGACAGTTTTTTTAAACAGTTTTTTTCAAAAGGCATCCATTTTAATAAAAAATAAGTTATATTTGTTTTTATCAAGGATCCTTGAAATGATTGATACTGGTAAAGTTTTGTTGAAAGTCTAAAATATTTATATTTTATTCCAAGGCTACAAATGGCTTTCTATAATTGTTAGGTCCAACTTAGAATCTTTGTGAATTAAACACCATAATATAATTTTTTTAAATGAGCAAAGAAGTGATAAGAAGAGAGAAGTGGTCCACAATTAACACATACAGTCAAACCTGTCTTAGCGGCCACCTGTCTATAGCAGCCAACCTGTCTATAGTGGCCATCAAAACTTATCCCCTGCAATGAAAAACAGTGCTATTGAACCTGTCTATAGTGGCCACCTGTCTACAGTGGCCACTATTCTTGACTCCCTTGGGTGGCCACTATACACAGGTTTGACTGTACTATACAGCCACACTATACGTTTGTGTACACACCATTAAACAATCACGATGGAGTGTCAACTGAAAACAAAAATGTCATAACACAGTACAGTACATGAAAATCACATTTTAATCGATTCTAAATAATTATATTAAACAGTGTAAATAATCATTATGAGCAGAAACTGAAGAGAATAATTACATTCCAGTTGATGACACTTTGAGTACACATGAATCCTTATGCTGTACTGGGTCCATTGCAGAAGAATTAGTATTGATCAATTGCATCAAATGCAACTGTTTCATTTCACAAATGCATACATCGCAATGCAACTTTGTCCTATAGTTTTTTTTTTTTAATGCATTTCATATTTTCATTGCAGACTCTTCATACTAAATAGGTTCCCCGATCATACATATAATATACACAGGACAAATTTTGAGGGAGAGTTTGGGTATTTTGTGCAAATATCATATATATATCCATCTCTTAACTCTTGAATATTAGATGATTTTGCCTGAATATGAAGTGAAATTCATTAAAGGGATCTAGTAACTTTGTTGACATGTGCAAACACAGTATGGGTTGATAAAATTGTATGTATTCCTGTGATCCGATCTATGTCCACTGGGAGATTTGTGAAAATTTCATGGTAAAGGAATGTCATATGACTGAGGAATGAGCAAATGATATGCCAACTCTTTGCATACTTACTTTGTGCGCAGTTGAAAGTCTCCCATGGAGACTTTCAAATCGAAACATTTCAATCATAGTTATCAACAAAAGAGAAATGACACACGCAGTACCCCGGGGTACCGTAGTAACCCGGGGTACTGCGTTGTGTAGCGCCATGTATCTTGCGTCCAAACGTATCGCAGCTATTGCGTTGTGCATGCAGTGCAGCGCGCGCTTGTATGCACGCTATACCCAGAGTACAGCCCTAAAAAATAAATAAATAATTAAACAAAATGGCAGATTTTCGTTTGGTACCCCAGGGTACCATTTATGTCATCAAATTCAGAACACCAAAACCTGTTCCTGGTACATGTAATATAAATAAATCGGGGTATGTGACTACCACTAGAGTTCAAGTAAGTTTTATGGATTTTGACAATGTTATTAGATCCCTTTAATCATTTTGTTAAAGGACAAAGAATACCATCATATTACCATGTCAAAGTTAGTCAACTACAGAGGACCAAGTGTAATGTCACAGCTATATGTGACCGGCTATAGCAAAACCCGGCACTTGACGGTAATTCATGTTTTGAAGAAATGGGCATTTTTAGTTCACACAATGTGTGTAAAAGACCTATGATTATAACATTGAAACAATCATATCTTCGCCAATTATTGACCAATTAGTTGGAACAAAGCATCAAATGAAAGCTCGCGATGAGGCCTTTGTAATGGTATCACAATCTTTTATTTTTACCGACAAGTGCTTGCTATAGCCGGTCACATATATTACCATGGACAGAGGTTCTAAACAATGACAGACAAGCCAATACTGTGTAACCTCACAGTTGCTAAGAAGAAAATCAACCAGCTCCAACCCACTATAAAGAAAGTGATGCAATTCCTTTAGTGGTCTATTCTACGACTGCGATATTAAATTACAGTTTATAAGATAAATCAAACCGATTTACATAATGTCAGTGAATGATATAATGACTTATAATGGGATTTACTTACCGTACGTGTTAACAATTCTTTGTCTTCATCAATAATGGCTTTAAATTTTCTAAGTGACCAATTATTATCATTATTATCTTTAATCTTGACTGACAGCATATCGCTTTGAGCCCCATCTGAGTAGTCTCCTAGGCCCATATTCATAAAACGAGACTAATTTGTTTCTATTTTAAGTCTATTTCAGATGATAGGGCTAAGTAAGCAAAAAGAGATCACAAGTTTAGTTCCCAACTAAGGTTAAAGGTAAACTTGAGTATTGGTACTTCCCGAAAAAAAATTGGTAGGGTTTTGGTTGGTTTTAATTCCATTTGAAAGTTCATTGAATAAAACATGTAAGATGAGAATCATTCCCTTTTAAATGCTTTCATACATGTAGTTGTACAATTTAATATCAATATATTTTATTTATATATCATCTAGCCAGACTATATCTTGACTTAAGAAAATACATAAAATGCTTAAATGGTTTTGGTTTAATACTAGAATTCAGTTGGACCACAACAGCAACCTGTTGCTGAAGGTCATATTCTGCACCAGAGCATACTGGGTGCCGCGACCATTCTGGTTAATTGACACGAGTCCTTAGTGACAGTCAGAATACATGATCATCTAATAGTGCTGTACATTGCACAATCCACTCCGGAGAACACAGGCAATCTGATGCTGAGGAATGTTTTCTGCGCAGGAGCATACAGCCGTACACCCTTATTTGGCGCATGTGGGTGTCGCGACTGTTTTGGTAATTGGACAGATCCATAAGTCCTTAGTAACAGTCAGAAGACGTGATCATCTAATAGTGCTGTACATTGCACAGTCCACTCCCGTGAACATGGGCAATCTGTTACTGAGGGTGGTGTTCTTTGCAGGAGCGTACACCCTGATCTGGCGCATGTGGTTATCGCGACCGTTCTGGTGATTGGACAGATCCATAAGTCCTTAGTAACAATGAGGTGACATCATCTAATAGTGCTGTACATTGCACAGTCTACTCCGGAGAACACAGGCAATCTGATGCTGAGGAATGTTTTCTGCGCAGGAGCATACAGCCGTACACCCTTATTTGGCGCATGTGGGTGTCGTGACTGTTTTGGTAATTGGACAGATCCAAAAGTCCTAAGTAACAGTCAGAAGACGTGATCATCTAATAGTGCTGTACATTGCACAGTCCACTCCCGTGAACATGGGCAATCTGTTACTGAGGGTGGTGTTCTGCGCAGGAGCGTACACCCTGATCTGGCGCATGTGGTTATCGCGACCGTTTTGGTGATTAGACAGATCCATAAGTCCTTAGTAACAATTAGGTGACATCATCTAATAGTGCTGTACATTGCGCAGTCCACTCCCGTAAACACGGGCAATCTGCTACTGAGGGTGGTGTTCTGTGCAGGAGCGTACACCCTGATCTGGCGCATGTGGGTGTCGCGACCGTTCTGGTGATTGGACAGCGCGGCAATTTGGATCATGAACGTTCTGATTGGCTTACCCTCCGAGTCCGTGAGGGGGATGGATATCCAGCCGCTTGGCTCACCTAGCTCCAGCAGTTCCACCTCCCGAAGATCTTGGAAGCTGTTGCCGGCCCGGATGGAGATCTTGTTCGGCGTGTAGCTCTCGTCCGACTTGAAGTCTGCATAGATGGCCACGCTGTGGACCGTCGTCTTGCGCCTGAACTGGATGTGGACCAGGTGGGGCTGGATCCCATCTGACTGCCAGTATGTGTCTGGCATGGGAAACAGGGAACAAATTTAAATTAATTTTTACAAGGGCTACTTTTCTAACTCCCCTGCATGGAAATAATATTCTAAAATATGTTTTGCATTGAACTCTAGATGCAAATGTATCTAGGGGCTTTATTTATAAATAAAAAAGACCTCCGGAAACCATTGAGCCATAAAGACCATTGAATGGGGGATGTTCCCATGAAACCCTTTTCATTGCTCGATTAGTCAGAAGCAATATAAACCGGGCACTAACCCAAGGATAATTAAATCAACTTTTCTAAACAAAGTGCGTGGGATCACACAAAGTGATGCACCTTTTTATCAATTTAATTCAAACTTGACTAGAAATATAATAGGCTTCGCTTGGAATGGAGCCGAGACTTCCGGATTGCTAGATTTTCAATCATTTAAAATATTTTGACCTTTGACCTATTTATGTGACCTTTGACCCCAGAATATCATGGAGGCCAATGCAGGGTTGGAAAGTTATCAACCCTAATAGACTCTTATCCCAAAACTTTCACATTTGACCTTTGATCCCAGAATATCATGGAGGCCAATATAGGGCATAAATTTACAAATCAAGTTTGGTTACAAACAGATGCAGGGTTGGAAAGTTATTCACATTTTTGTAAGGTCATGGCAGATGGACGGACGGACGCAATTTGGATCACTTAGTCTCCCTCCACCTCGGTGGGCTCGACAGAAATTGTACTGCCATAATTACATTGAAAAACCATAACAATTACTGCAAAAACGGAATGTTTGGCAGCTCTGTATATTAAATTTCAGAAGATGCTCATACCCATGGAGTTGTCTCTTAGTTGGTCCACACCGAATCCTGGCTTGCATGACGACAGGGACCAAACAGCCTGGTTTCCTATCTCTCGAAGCCCAGCTGAGGCAGGATCAATGTCATCCAGCTTGTTTCCAAGACCAGACATAGTGAAGCTTCTCAAGCTGTTTGTTGGATATGAGAGAAAAATAAAAGAGAATATTTATCTAGTTTTTAATTTTTCCAATTTGTTTAAAGATGGATAATTTATTTATTTTTTTATTCTTGTATTCATCTTTTCTTTTTTTTGGGCCCATTGAATTTACCTCATTATCAGTTATCTTGTTGCATCAGGGCTTTAAAATACACATAGAACCCGGACCGGTGAAATTACCTCGTTATTAAAAAGGTTCCACTGTATCACTGACAAGGAATATGAATACTGCATCATGAAATATTGGTTTGATGTTGCAGTGCTCACCGAGTTTGGGGCATCTTGTCAAATTCTTCTAAAACATGCTCACGGCATGCACATGTTTAAAGACATAAAGAACAGATGCTCTATGGATAGACTATGCAAATTTTGTACGAATATCCATTCTTTAAAGTTTATGTCACGCCGTGGGCAAGTCTCGGAAGAGAGTGCCATATTTTTATTTCAAGTTACTGGTGCACAATTTGTGCTCAAAATTCAATTCACAGATCTTCACGCTCAAAGACAATTCAAGGTCACACTCACATCACAGTGGCATTCTCTACCAAAGCGTGCCCACGAATTGGCATGCATGACATGACACTGACAGAACAGGTATGGATGTAGATCGACAAATCTATCACTTTCATGGCCTTTTTGACATTATTATTGTTATTTTCACTGTCGGCATTCTAGCGATAGACGCGACCGATACGCGGTGCCTTAAGAGGCAAGAACACCGTAGCTCTACAGTAAAAGTTACTTACGGAAAATCATTTTTTTTTGCACATAAAACACAACATATTTAGTATTTTGAGCGACATTTGTAGCCCTATCAATACATTTAGGGCTGTTATAATACTTTAACTCACCGATCTCGTGTGTCACTATACATGTCATTCTATAATTACGGCGAATTGTGAGATTTTCCACAATTTTCCATCACTCTTCGTCGGTCTTTCGCCGTTCAAACTGCCGTTATCGTACACAGATGCAATAATTACGGTATCGCTAGCGTGCACACAAAAAAAAAAAAAAAAAAAAACGACGCAAAATTTAAATGAGTTATTTGACTTGACAAACTGTTACCGCTACATTTTTAGCAAATAATTGTGGGCCAGTGAATCCAATAATTATTCGGTAGCGGTAACAGTTTGTCAAGTCAAATAACTCATTTAAATTTTGCGTCGTTTTTTTTTTTTTTTTTTTTTGTGTGCACGCTAGCGATACCGTAATTATTGCATCTGTGTACGATAACTTCTACTTCTACTTCTACTTGGGTACTCGACAGGGTCCATCAGTCAGGACGTAGAGTCGAGGGGAACCGGTGAGGTGTCCCATTAATTGCCGATTGAGGCAACTGCTCCCGCAAAGGCTCCTAGTGATGTAGAAGCCAAGATATTATTGGGGAGCGCATTCCATGCTGTTACAGTTTGTGGGAAGTAGGAGTTCTGGTAAAGCTGAGTTCGAGTATGTATATGCTTGAGCTTATTTGGGTGGTATTGTCTGGTGATGCTTGGGGCCATTGGTGTGAGGAGTTGGTCAGGTGTAATTGCTACCATGCCATTCTGAATTTTGTAGAGGAGGCTAAGGCAGGAGATGTGTCTGCGTCTTTCCAGTGTAGTCCATTGAAGTTGTTGAATCATAGCAGACACACTCTCAGAATGGCGGTATTGTTGAAGAACGAATCTTGCTGCTCGCCTCTGTACAGCTTCAATCTTTGAGATGCTCTTCTTTGTAGATGGATTCCAGACTGTTGCACAATATTCCAAGCGAGGTCTAACCAGGGAGAAGAAGGCTTGTTGTCGGATCTTCTGGGAAGAGCGTCGTAGATTCCTATTGATAAGCCCGAGCATTTGGTTAGATAACGGCAGTTTGAACGGCGAAAGACCGACGAAGAGTGATGGAAAATTGTGGAAAATCTCACAATTCGCCGTAATTATAGAATGACATGTATAGTGACACACGAGATCGGTGAGTTAAAGTATTATAACAGCCCTAAATGTATTGATAGGGCTACAAATGTCGCTCAAAATACTAAATATGTTGTGTTTTATGTGCAAAAAAAAAAGATTTTCCGTAAGTAACTTTTACTGTAGAGCTACGGTGTTCTTGCCTCTTAAGGCACCGCGTATCGGTCGCGTCTATCGCTAGAATGCCGACAGTGAAAATAACAATAATAATGTCAAAAAGGCCATGAAAGTGATAGATTTGTCGATCTAGTATGGATGCTGCGGTGTAGGGGTCTCTCAACCATACACAAAATTGAACGCACGGGACTGACATGCATTGTTTTGCAATTTTTACAATTACATTAGCCTATATCTCTTTCCACATAATATCTACACACAAAGTTGCTTTTACCGTATGGTCGACAGCAAATATTCTGCAATTTTTGTCTGCAATAGCTCGTTGTTCTTGAGAGTATTAATAGCCACAAAACTCGACTCGACGAAGATTTCCGATCCGTGATTTCTTGTTTTAAAAATAATGTTGTTGTTATTGTTTTTATTTACTATATTTAACGACGCCGAACTTTGATCAGTCCTAGCCTAGCCTGTAGATGGCGACATTTCTGATTTTTTTCACAGAAATTTTTACAGAGCACACAGCAAAAAAAAATCAGAGTCTCTCAGAGCCGTTTGAGATAATGACAGGTTCATGAACAAGGAAGACTTTTTGTCATTACATTGCATTGGCGTAGCTACGGGGGTCTGAGGGCACTTGTATCAAAACAACAACAAATAATATGTTAATACAATCATGGTTATGGGGGGAGACAAAAGAAATCGATGTATCAATGTCATACATTTCAGGCACCCTAAAAGAGTTTAAGACCCTTTTATTATTGTTTGTGCTTTTCGGGTAAAAGCTTTGCCCGGTTTTGCCCCTATGATTAAAACGTTTAATTTTAATGAGCGTTTTTTAAATATTGCTTGTCAGGTGAAAACATATGCCCCTATGATTAAAACGTTTAATTTAATGACCGTTTTTTAAACTAGAAGGCCGACAAAGTCAGCATACCCACGCCTCCCATTAGCCCTGTTCTACCCCTTCGTCGGCCTCAACCCTGTTTTGCTTACCGATGCATCCTAAAAACATAGTTTATGTGCACGCTGGAAAACCTATGGGCGCTGCCATGTACGGTACGCGACCGGCCTTTCCCGTAACATTTTTCTTGATTTTTCTGTCGAGTTGTCTTATTGGCTTACTGAGACATCTCTCTGATTCTTTATCCAATCAGAATAGTTATAAGATGTTTTAACAAAAACGGCTACGATCAGCTGATCGTCAGCTTTCAAATGATATACAAATCAATGGACAAATTTTTTTTGTTCAAGACTTTAGTAGGCCGCGAAGATTGGGTGAAAATGCAAGTAAAAAGAGCCAAATTTCAAGGTTATTTTCAAATTTAAATATTCAAATTTCTAGAGTTTTTACATAAATAAGGTTTTCATGGAAGTAATGTTCTTTGTTTATATTTTCATCATCATATTGACAGTTGCAACTCTTAAATGTCAGTTTTTAAGCTACAACTTTCTGAAGTTAGGAGAAAAATATCAAATTTTCGAAAAATTCGGACAGCCGCATTTTTATTGCACTTTATATCGACCGTGGAAGGAAATACGGACATACACGATGTGTTTTAGGAAAATTAGATATGTATTTATAAATAATTCACAAACAACTTGTCGTTATTTTGTTTTATTTTCTAGATATAAAATTAACAATTCACTCTAAAAGCAGCTGAAGCAACATTCGTGCGCGACTCCATTGGGAGTTTAGCCATGTCTATCGGCGTGGCTATCCTTCGCCATTACATGTTACGCAAATTCCAGCATGAATCTAAACCAATGAGTGCGCGGAACTCACTCACGCCGTCACAGAGTTATGAGCAACAAACTCGGTAATTTATTTATTATCTGATTATGAAATTACATTTAAACTAGTGAAATCGATGTCAGATTTACTATTTAATCCAGGTAAGATGTTTTATCTAATTTATTTCATTTTAAAAGCTGTTATTTCGTGTTATTCGAAAAGTTCGACGGTAAATCAATGACGAGGGGCAAAGCACGTGAAATTATTCAGACCGCCGTAAGCAGCTGGATAGCGATGCCGACGCGCTCGGGTATGGTCTTACGCGCAGAACCGTATGATTTGTTGTTCATGAGATTTACGGCTAACAATTTTTCTGAGGAATTTAGCTAAAAACTGACCATTTAAGAGTTGTAACACCCATCAATGAAATCAAGAACAGGTCCCAAATATTACATTTATGACACTCGCTTTGTCGGGAAAACTCTAGGTTTTTCAATATTTCGTCTTAAAAATAGGCTTTTAATTCATCCGTGAAAGCCTTTTTGTCATATTTAACCCCTTTTTAAATGTCTTATATAAATGTGAATATTCAGTTAAATTGAATACAAACATATCGATAAGAAAGAGTAGGATAAGAAGTTTGTTGTAAAATGATCCATATTTCTTCCACAATGCTGAATTTCTAAATAAAAGAGAAATTATGAAAGCTAGATTGAGTTCCGAGTTCAAATTGACGCAACGTTAAGCGGTACGATTGCTCGCAGAGTTTACACTAGATCATTGCACGCGCAACGCCGGAAATGCGCGACGCTGATTGGTGCCAGCAAACACTGTTGTGTCATTGGGGTATCATGGCAGCGAGCATAGAACTTCCATACGTTGTGTACAACGTGCACATACGTGCTATAACGTGCAGATATTATTTAGGCACACACGTGCATTAAATACATACTCAAACTTCAAGGTTCCACAGAATTTGCAGGGGTCAACCAATCATCACCAAAATCTAATCGATTCTTCCATGTCACTATCCAAACATTCCCTGAAAATTTGGTGCAAATCCGTTCACCCGTTCTCTAGTTATCTTGTACACAAACAAACAAAAAAAAAAAAAAAAAAAAAAAAAAAACAGACAAACAAACAAACATACGGAACCCTTTACATAACCCCCTGCCGATTTCATCGGCGTGGGTAATAAAGGACCACCACGATGTCATATGCGACCGACGTCACAGTCCTTCACCTTTTAATTATTGTTATTTGGTTTACCTTTTATTTTTTCAATAATATTTGATTGTATTCATGTAGTTTGTACAAACAATCATGAAGTAAGCAGTACATAAACAAAGCTATACATTGCATTTGTTCAATAGTATTTAATATGTTATTATTTTCATTCACTTTGTACAAACCATTATAAAGTCATGCGTTGATGCAACATTGTTCATTTACTTATAATACATTTTTGTTTTAATATTGCAAAATAATTGACTATTTAATATCATCGATATCGATGTTTGGGATCTGTTAAAATAATATATAGTTTCCGCCAAAGATGTCGCTCTTCACAACGTGTTTATCTAATTTGGAAAAACAGGATGTATTACATTTTAACAGGAAAAAACAACCAACCAGAGACATTCAAGCCAAGCATGAGCAAGGGGAATAAATAAGCGGTGTGAAACAGAACCATTTTTGGTCTACCAGAAGGCACGAAAAAGGCAGGAAATTACGCATTATATACCAAGCAAAATGCTGTTTTTGTTCAATGTTTCGTCACTCATGAATTTAATGAGTAATTATTCTAAAATATGAAATAACCCGACGGATTTCCGATGATTGAATGATAAACAAAAACTGAGCACCGTCCCATTTATACAAAGAAAATATTGTGTGCATTGTGGTCATGGTTCCGGTACATTATGAGATATTTCTTTATTTTATAAAGGACATTCTGCCGCTCGAAACGCAAATTTAAACGCATACAAAATTAGTCATATACCAGTGATGGAGGGGCAATTTGCCTGATTCTATAGTGGCGTGGCGTATTCAGACTGATTGGGGAGCGGGGGGGGGGGGGGGGGTACACCTTATGCATTTGGGTCACGTGCCCCCTTCCCCCCCCCCCCCCCCCCCCTCCCCACCCTCCCCATGTAGTTTAGACACTGACCGATTCACGCGACATGCATATTACCTAATTATGTCTCGTACCCAATTGCCAAAATTAGGCCCATCTGATGCAAATTGGCAAAATTGGCCGGAAGAAGAAAAGGCAATAATACAGTCAAGGGGAGTCAGACTAAACTAGAACAGGCACGTCACGGATTTTTTTTTTTTTTTTTTGGGGGGGGGGGGGGGGGGGGGGGGGACAGTGATAACCCAGCATGCATCATGTTATTCGACGAACTAAGAATTGTGTTTTCTAATTTAATATACCTAGGCTACATTGTAAGAAGGGAAATATAGCTGGTATAGAGCACCGGTCAAGCAATCTGGAGGTTTGAAAAACAAAAAATGGGTGAGGGGGGCTGCAGCTCCCTAGCTCCCACCCCCCCCCCTCCCCCCCCCCCCCCCCCATCCCCACCTCCGTCAAATACGCCAGTGCATACCAGGGTCTCCGACTGTCAAAATGAGAACACGCACGTCACTGATTTAGAAGGCTGGACGTGCCTGGGGTTCGGACCAACTGTCAGCTGGCCCTGCATTCACATATATGTCGACATTTGAGGGGGTGGTGGATACTCACACCGATCTCTACTACAGAGGTAGAGATCGGTGTGGCTACTCCTAAAAGTACTTGTGAACCAGGCATGACTTGATTTTATAACTATGTTCACGATTTCATTTTAAACATGTACCATGTGAAGTCAGGGGAAATATTCAGTCCAAAGTTGCTTGGAAGAGTCTCAGCCTGTAATGGTATAGCAATATGTACCCCCCTCTTTAAATCAGGGAATACTCCCCCCTTTCTATTCTACAGGGTAAGCGGGGTGCACGAAATTATCCTTTGAAAAATAAAGAAATGCATAGAGTGTGCCCCCAATAATCCCTGTTCCCCCATCCCCTATCAGTCTAACCACGCTACGCCATATACTTGGCTATAGATCTGTACAATGGTGCAGTCTGCTACAGCGCTAGTCTCGAAGAAAACGGTGCACTACATTGTAGCGTGATTTTCTTTTGGAGGCTATAGTTTTTTTGTTAATTACTGAGCTATTTACCTTAGTGTGAACACAATATATTTTGTGAGTGTGTACCACGCGTGAGGGGCAGTCTAATCTAATAATATTCACGCTTACCATCATTATATCATTCGATGACATTTCAAACTTTAGGGGTGTGGCGGAATTCAATCAGGACTCATATTCAAGTTTATTTTGTATAATATTGGGCTGATTGATAAGCATTATTTTGTTATATAAATCATGGGCGTTAATCTGTCATTGATACCCATTCAACAGGGGGGGGATGATCTAGTCATGCATCCCCCCTAATGAATAGGTATTACGTAAGTATTTACGCCCATGATATAAATACTAAGTTAACGGTTAGCAACACAAAGGATCTATTGTTAGATAGTTAGCTCTATATTATCATATTCATCTACTGGAGCTAGTGAGGCTTTATGAATATGGACCCGAAGTTCATCTGGTTTTATATAACGATGTTGAAGACATAACTTGTATGTAGGCTATATAATGATCCAATAAACTTTATAATGAAAGCTATGCTAGCTTTGTGCAGGTCATTGTATATTAAAGGGGTAGTTTAGTTTTGGTAGTGAGGGCGCTGCACATCACAATTTTTTTGTGAGGTAATGAAAAACTGAATGTCGAATTTGAGAGAACATGCAATTTTAATGGCAGAATAAACTTTATTTGGTCAAAATCGACCCAGAAACGGCTGAAATATCAATAAATATATCTGATCTTATAATTATTTGGGGCCCAAATAATTAGATGATTTTTAGAAAAAAATATAAAAATGCTTGCACTTTTTCAAAAATATTCAAAAGCGTTTTTTAAATAGTTGTTGATGATCAATAAAACATCACATGCATAATTTTGTATGAAAAATGGTTGAAACCAATGCCTTTTTAAAAAGCGCCCTCTAATGTTTGAATGGCTCTTTTTGAATGATAACAGGCTTTTTACTTAGTCGTTTGTAATTTTGTATACCTTTCGATCATGGTGGAGTTATAACTATTAGTTTATAATGTTACTGTGCAGGTTTTAGCTACTTAAGTTCAGCCTTACCAAAACTAAACTACCCCTTTAACGATATTATTTTACATTAAATCATGCTACATAAAACAATTATTTCACAGTCTTTTTAATTATGTTTCAATGCCCATATACCTTGGTAATCTAATTTGCTCGACTCAAAAGTATGACTTTTAAAGTAAGCATTTAGAAATTGGATAGAAATTAAATTATGTTTAAATAAAACAAGCATGATTATGATTATATTTTTCTTGACTGCATCCTTATATCACAGACTTCACAGTCGATCACATGACTTTATATTGTGATTATTTGGTTGTGTTGCACAATAATCAAAGCATGCATCACGTCACGCGGCCATAAATGTGAGCAAACGAGTGACTGTCATATTATACTCATCATTTGAGCAAAGAGAGGGGGAGTAATTTCCTGTATCCGTGGTTACCGATTGATCACACTTATTATAACAGATTAACAGGAGAAGGTACAATGACTTGTTTCTCTCTTGGCAGATCGTTATGAAAACGTTGTGTATAAGCTGCCAACATTCAATTTGGCTTTTGAAGAAAAAAATGATTGTGTGACAAGCACTCAGTAAAATAGTGGAAAATGTTACCGAAATAAACATTATGCACATGGCGATAATGTTCCTGAAGAGTTTTTCTTCTGAAAAAATTTAATAAAACGCAAAAAAGACGCAAAAATTTTGTTTTTGCATTTAGGACAAAACTCTCAAAATATAATTTATTTAGCTGAATTGAGGAGTTAAATTTTTATATGGTATTCAACTATGCAAGGACATGAAAGCACGTTAAAAATAAGTTCATATAATTATACAGATAAATGTTACGACATTGAAATGATATTATACTTCATACTATACAGGATTAAACGAAGAACTCAATTTAAAAAAAAATGGAAATAATACTTGTAAACAACTCCAAGCAGGTCATGGTCATAACTGAACCATGGCGAGATAATTAGGCCACAGTAGTTGTTGTTTGTTTCGTTCTGCTTATGATTCTAACATGTCTTTGTTGTAGTGTTATCTTAACCAGGAACCAGCATTTTGTTTAATAACCTATAAAGACAATCTAAAAACAACTTGTCCTACTAATTTCCCATAAACACGTCCAGGACAATTTGGAGCGTAGGTAATAAGGAAATGTGAGTTTGTGTGTGCGTGTGTCGGATGGGGGGGGGGGGGGGGGGGGGGGGCCGGGGGGGGGGGGGGTGTGTCTGGGGGTGATTATATTGATTATGTGTATTTGTTGTGCATTCGCCATGTGCCAACCTTTATCTCTATTATGAATAGCTTAGTTCCATCATAAGGCGCTAATTCCACTTCCCATAAAAATGAATCAATAAATTAATAAGCTACGTTGCTTCCTAGAAATCCAAAGTGCAGGCAGATTACACAATAAAAATCCAAATATGGACCGTATTTCCACAGGCATGCCTCGGAGACAAAATAACAGACGCTAATCGGGTCGTATATTATACACATTCAAACTGGTATAGCCCTAGCCCCCCCCCCCCCCCCCCCCCCCCCCCCACTCACACCCATGCATGTATAAGAAGAATATGTGATGGGACAAAATGAAATGTTAACTAGTGACATATAGGTCTATGTCTGTGTCTCCCTCCCCCGGGCCCCGAAAATCTGTTTCTCTTTGTTTCTCATTGGAGGAGGGGGGGGGGGAGGCAAGAATTAATATAGAGTGTAATTACATTCCTCCCTACCCCAGCATTATACGTTCCCGGCCATTTTTTTTCCTCCTGAAAGGACACGTATTTTGAATACGGTTGGCAAGTGTTTTTGTAATTGTTTGTGCCAAGTTAGTCAGAAATAACCAACTCGTTATGGAATAATAGTATAGATATGACGTCATACTATCCACCCCATACTGTATAGCGGGTGATAGTCATCGGTGATAGTGGAAACAGACAGCCTCCGTGGAACAACCCTCGGAACATGGACTGATTTTTCGGTCTAGTGCTGCCAAGTAAAACGAATCCTCGGTTATGATACGATTATGTGTGGGTTATTCGTCCAGGGATTTCCCGAAGGCATTACTATTTGTTACCGGCCCGAGGGGGGTACTCAGATTATAGTCGGACGGGGGTGTGCGGCTGAGACCTCCAAACCCATACCCACATCTAAGGGTCCTTTTGCGAAAAATGGACCCATGTCTAAGGATTTTTTTTGGCCTGCGGCGCATGTTTTGGGTGTATTTCCCGCAAATTTTGTGGTTTTAAGTTTTTTAATAGCGAGCGTAGCGAGCTTGAAAAATTTGGCAATTTCACATCGGCAAATCCCAAAATCCCGTATAAAAAAGGGGAAATATGAAAAAAGGGACCCATGTCTAAGGATTTTTTTGATGAAAAGGGGACCCATGTCTAAGGATCTTTCTTGAAAAATTGAAAAAGTCACCCTTCCCAGCGGCACATCCCCGTATACCCAATATACGTGAGTACCCCCCCCCCCCGGGGTTACCGGTGACATATTTCCGGCAAGCTCGCCACATCGTCCACGCATCCAAAAGCTGACTGCTGCAGCTGCCAAACTAAGTGGAACAAGGTAACAATATTGAAAGCAAGCCAAATCTGCCCCAAATAAGAATGTTGTAATGCTTACATTACAAAAGGTCCTAAAATACTTACATTTGAAATCACATCACAACCCCCCCCCCCCCCCCCCCCCCCCCCCCCCCCCGGGATGAGGCACCTTTTCCCTGCATTTAAAGGGATAATTGAGTTTTGGTAAAGAGAGTACAGTTTGGGTCAAACTGAATTTTAGTAACCCAAACCTGCACCATTACATTACAAACTAATAGTTGTACCTCCACTGGATAAAAAATGGATAATAAATTACAAAAAAGCCTGTTATCATTTTTGTTTAAAGCCGTTCAAATTCAAGAGGCCGCTCTCTAAAAAGTCATCGGTTTCAACAATTTTAATTAACAACTATTTAAAAACCTCTTTTGTAAATGTTTTAAAAGAGGAAACTTTTATTGGCTGGTTCAAAATTATCGAATATTTGTGGGGCCCCACAATTATTGCAAATGGTTATGTTTATGGATATTTCAGCCGTTTCTGAACCATATTATGTTATTAAAATGGCATTTGGTTTTTCATTTTCTCACCAAAAAAAATTGTTGTGTAGCGCCCTCTATACCAAAACTCAACTACCCCTTTAATGTGTTCTCCCCATTTTGTTTATACTGAACTGGACATTTTGTAAATGTTGTGTAATTATTCACCGTAGATGGCAGTCGACCAGAATAAAAAGCAGAGCCGTTTGCACCAAGGGCTTCATACGTGTGTAGTCTGAATACAGTGAAACCTCAGTATAACGAGCACCATTGGCCCATTGAATTTACCTCGTTATATCAGATTTCTTGTTGTATTAGGGCTTGAAAACAATAACATACATAGAGCCTAAACCTGTGAAATAACCTCGCTATATCAGGTACCTCGTTATAACAGAGTTTGTTATAAAGAGGATCTACTGTATTATAGACCTGCATTATCGATCATCTTTGCAGAATAATGAAAAGTGTGATGTAGTTTAGCGTATTATTCTACATGAAAAAAATCAAGTATAAGCAACATTATGGGTTACATTGTCAGAATACATAATTGTAAGCACAACATGTGTAAGCACTAACAAACATACTACACAAATGTTTCACACAAACATCACTAATTTCTTTCTCTATATAGTCAGCAACATTACAAACTGCAGGGGCAGTGTGACTTGAAAATGAATGAAAAGTAAATGTGCAATACAATTATTCAATTTTGATTTATTATCAATATCATTTATAGAGTCTGAGGTAAATAACTGTTTGTAATAATTATAAACACATACATGATGTAATACAAACTTATTAAGGCATTAACATAAGCAAAACATATTTTATTTATATTGTAAGAATACAAAATTATAATTTGCTTCACACACAGTTTTTTTAATATTACATGTATGATCTCTTACCCCTTTAAAGGGATCTAGTAACTTTGTTGAAATGTGCAAAAAGAGATGAATGGTTGATAAAATGTGTATTTTGTGATCTTATATGTCCACATACATGTAGGTGTGAACATTCAATTTAAATTAATGTTATATGGCCAAGTAATGAGTGAAAATTTCAAAATACAAAGTGATATTCGCGAACTCATTGCACTTGACTTTGTACTATTAAAACCTTCCAGTGGATACTTAAAAATCTGAACATTTCGATCATAAATATCTTTCTAATGAATGGGAAATACAAACAAATAAAAACTGTTCCATGCTTCTATTGGTAATACAAATACAGCAAGGTATGAGGAAACCACTTGAGTTCTGAGTAAGTTTTGTGGATATAGGCAATGTTAAAGGGCATCAAGCGTGGGAATGCTACACAGCGGGTCGCCATTTTGAACTGGGCCAGTTTGCGCGCACCGCATGACACTGAGCTAACGTGCATCACGCACCGTGCGCAACGTGTACTTAAGATGGCGCCGCGCATCTGATTTGACGAATCTGAAGTACCTTTAATAGATCCCTTTAAAATAAATGCAAACAAACACTGTTTTGTTATACACAATGACAGTTAGATAAACAGTTAAAACGTTCAGGACCGATTGCTTTTGCTACATGTATACATATTTTCTCCACAGACCTCTTCCTGAGTATTTTCGGGACTAGTCCTGAATGGGTTTAACCTGCTTTTGTTAGAGAATGCTCAGATGACGTTTCATGCAGTACTATTGGAAAGCATGGGGCCTCCAGTAGTAAGTGAAAACAGATTGATTATTTTCAATTAGTATTGATGCCCACCCACTTAAAACACAAACAATAAACAACTGTTACAGTGAGCAAAAATGCCAACGACCAACGTTAATGTTTTTTCCCCTATTTGGGCAAGTAAATTTGTAAAATTTTGCAATTTGTTTTCAATTGTTCCTATATAGTTAGTTACCTAGCAATCAGCAAGTAGCTTAGGTCCATGAATATTACCTTGCTGTACCAGGTACTTTGTTATTTCAGGGTAAAAACACAAATTTACATATAAAACACATGTATAGAGATTTTGAATATAGTTTTGTTTTTGTTATATTACAGCTCAAGTTCCACTGCGCTAGAAAGTGACAAAAAAAACAACTTTTAAATTAATATTTATTTGAACTGACATACCAATTACATGTACTCTGTCTCTTTGGAATGTTTAAACTTTAAATGTATAAATGTTCAAAATTGAACACAGCTCAGTCAATGGGTTAAGCATGAACCTCTATGTTCATGGGTTAACAAACAACCTTCTATAAAGTATAAATAATGCACTCAAACATGTTATCACTTGGCGACAGACGAAGAGCTCAGTGAGACTGCAACAAACAAATGCATGAATTGAGGCACTATAATCTTTTAAAAAGTAAAATTTCTCAAATATGATTTTTCTTTTAAACCGAATATTTATATTGTGGGCAATGAATGATATTACAATATATTGACGTATAATACTGAAATCACGAGATATGATTGCACCAATTTCCTATCTATATAAAGAATCAACAATGTTCTATAGTTCTTCTTGTCATCACAACTTGCTGCTTGATTGTGTTAATTTTTGATCGCTCATTTCTCCTTCGACAAAGTCTATGAGGCCCTGAAGAAAGTTTGTTCTATCGAAACCGGGCTCCATCGCAAAATCAGGTACACGTTTATACACGCTGCAGGCTGCTAGTATGCACAGATACGCGGTGAGCCCATAAGTCACATACATCTTCCCATCTATGGTGTGCCTGAAAAAATGTAATATGGAGAACCTGCCCGTGGTCGACATCTGCCGCGACTCGTAGTGGTCGTGCTTCAGGAAGTCAATGAGGGGAACTCGGAAGACGTCCTCCACCTCGTCGAGGTTCATGTTAGGCTGGAAGTCTTTGGGAATGATGGCGGTGATTGGAGTGATGAAGTAACTTTCGCGAGAGACGAGCGGTGGAAGCTGGGACACAACCTCGACGTCCGCTTGGCGTAAGCCGATCTCCTCCCATGCTTCCCTTAGCGCCGTGGCCGTTGCATCAGCGTCGCCTTCATCCTGCTTGCCGCCGGGAAAGGCGACCTCCCCACCGTGCGATCGCATGTGCTTGGCCCTGACGGTTAGCAGGACCTCCAGCACCCCATTCTCTCGGAGAATCAGCGGTACCAGCACTGAAGCATGCCTCTTCCGCCGGGCGTACTCCACCACCGCCGCCTCAGCTTTCAGCCTGCCAGCGACGTCCTGAGCCTTCAAGCGGCCGACGATTTCGGCCTTGCTTAGTACCGGTGTTGAATTCGAATCCGAGTCCGAGTCTGTTCCAATCTTTCCTGACATAACTAAGCTCGAGATCGCGGGCACAAATAAGTTCAATTTCACCGTACGTGACAGTCATAACAATCTAATTTGACGAATCATTTCGGAGGGCTCGGACTCTGACAAAACAAAATGGGCGGTCAGCCGGTCATACACAAATTACGCAACTTTGTATTGGATGCTACAGTACAGTGCATGCAGTGCCAGTGCGGTGGTACCACTCGGCATCAGCTGATTGGTAACGTAACAGGTGCATGCCCCCATACGTGCCCCCATATGAAGAGCATACCGTACCCTTGGCCGTGGTATGTTGAGTGTCTATTTTGAATTTAGTGGCGCGAGATCTTGAAGTGGAGGAACCAAAATAAATACGTTATCAGAATCGAAGCTAACAAAACTGACAAGTCAAAATATGGAGGAAGTTAAGAGAAGGAATACTGACGAATGTGCGGAGTTTGCTGACCTACCCAGCAACGCCAAAGAAATCATTATGCACTCGACTCCATCTCAGGAAATGTCACTTTGTAAATCGAGCAAAGTGACAGAGCCCGAGGAATTAGTAGGACGGGAAGATTCAAACCCGATAGCGATGGAAATCTCTCCCGAAACTCCCGGGCCAAAAATACCCATCGACGGCCTTGATAATGGGGACTCGCACTCGCCAGAACAAAACAGCAGTGGCTTCGGTGATGACGATCGTGAAATGGAGAACGGAATCGGGAGAGGAGGTGTCGATTTGATATCAACAGACATCTTCCAAACGGATAACTTATCGTATTTGGACAGACTTGAAGCATACTCTACGATATTCAGCGGATACATGCATAATGTCCATGACAGAATGCACGAGTACCTGACAGAGAATGTCCTGTTTGGTGGATGGAAAGCAATTTGGAAAGTTGAAAGGGATAGGAAGAAATGTCTTGATGAGTGCAGCATCCTTGTTGAGGTTAATAAAACATCATTATTTTTTAATCAGGGATTCATTTGAAAGTATATTATTTTTAAGTAAACCGAAAGTAAAATATGTATAAAGCTTTTACAAATTTGATAGTATTGACTATTGTTATAATAGAGCCTTGAAGTTGGCTTTAAATAACATTTTCTATGAATTAAAATTATAAATATATAATTACATAGTTTCTTCATTTTAACATTTGGGAGTTTGTGTAAATTAATGTTTTGTCTTTTGGGCCATTAAAATTGTAAAATAATTCCCAAGAAAATGCAAGCTTTTTGTTAGAATCATCTAGATTGATATGAATCCCTCATTTGATCAAATTACTTAGTAGACAAATTAATTGTCTTTGAGGGGCCAGTTTATTATTATTTCATGTTCGTTTCGGGCCATCCATCAAAGATTTAGAGAAAACTATTTTACTTGCCATGATCCAAAATTGAGCTCAGAAAGGTATTTTGTCTATATCTCATCCACAGGTGGATGCTGCTCCTGCGACCCTGGCTCGCCAGCTAAAGGCATGCGTGCATCTCGCTGAACCCGTCTGCTGCATTGTGGGAGGAGAGCTGTGCGAGGGGAAGGAGGCGGAGTCTCGAGAAAAGACGATCAGGGAGCTGCTCCGTGATCGTGATGAACACGTCGACCTCGTCGATCTCTACCCAATCTTTGATGAGAGCGGAGCACTTGATGACACGGCTCTTGCCATTGAGCATGCAAGGTACATATGATGACACACGCAGTACCACGGGGTACCGTAGTAACCCGGGGTACTGGGTTGTGTACCGCCATCTTGCGTCCAACCGTATCGCAACTATTGTGTTGTGCATTCAGTGCAGCGCGTGCTTGTATGCACGCTATACCCAGAGTAGGCCTACAGCCCTGAAAAATAAATAATTAATTAAACAAAATGGCGGATTTTCATCTGGTACCCCAGGGTACCATTTATGTCATCATATGTCAAACCTATCAGTGGCTATCAGTAAAGACCACTCCCATGAGACTCACAGAAAAATTGTTTTTGTTAACAGGTGGTCTTTATAGACAGGTCCATTAACATGATGTATGTAAACAGTCTCTGTAATTGTAATGACAATTTGTCAACCTTGTTGATCTCTATTGAGACTATTCTCTACCCAATCTTTTATGAAAATAGAACACTTGATGACACTGCTCTTGCTATTAAGCATGCAAGGTACGATCAAACCTGTCTATAAAGACAGGATACAGAAAATGTGGTATTTATATAAGCAGATATTCTTTTATAGACAGGTTCATTCATTTCAAATGCATTTCAATTGTTTACTTCTAAAATTATTATGAAAGAGCTCTAATGTGTACAAATCAACAAGGTAATATAACAAGGTTCCACTAGTCTAAGAGTATTTAAAGCCTTTTATAATGATTAAATTTTAGCTCAAATATATGAAAACCTTTTTATTGACATACTGTCTTATTTGATTACTCATACAGGTTCTTCTATCGACATATGTGGAGATCCATGGATGACGAAGATGAGATCAATTGCTCCTCGTTCATGGACAAGTTCCTCAAACAGAGACTCAAATTGTAAGTTCTGAAGGAAATTTTGAAATAATCTATTAATCTATTCTACTTGCCTCGGTTGGGATAAAAATGTAAATAATTATAAATGATATTTCAAGTTTTAAGTGTTTTATTTTTCATTTCCAACAGAAAGGGTACAACATACAAATCATAATTTATAACCAATATAAAAAAAAGTTTGAGAATGTATAATGTATATGTTATAAAGCAAGCAATTTATATAAAGCAAAAACAAATTTATATAAAGCAAAAACAAAATGGTAACTGTCTTAAACATTTTATTTGGTTTGGGGTTATAACATTTTGCTAACTCTCAGTTGTATTTTACCCAAATGACTCACAAAGAAAGGGTACATGGTACTAAAATTGTAAACAAACAGTATGATAACGGATCTCTTCTTCATGGAAAGAAAGAAACAGTATTTTATATGTTCATATTTAAAAACATATATATTTTTTGTTTGCTATCAAGTTTTCTGTCAAAGTTCTCTGAAGAAAAGCACTTCATATAATTTATGTTTTACAAAGTTGAAGTTTATATATATACTTCTCCACTCTCTATCTACTAAAGCTTCTATGATGTTCAAGACAAGCGTGTTCCGGCACTCATCGTGAAGAAGCACAGTCAGGCTCTGGCGGAGTACAAGGCAAAGTGTGAGACCATCAAGGGTCTGCAGGTGATGATAATTATGATAAGCCAGGGCTGAGTCAAACCGGATATTTTTTATATTTTGTTTTCTCATATACCCGTATCCGAGAATTTTAATCCGGTATCCGACCTTCACGGTCGGATATCGGACGGATATCCGTTTGGACTCAGCCCTACTTTAAACCTCTCTATAAAGACTGCCCATGGGAGAAAGAAAATGTAGTTTTTATAGGAAAGTGGTACACTTGCATTTATGCTAATAGTTTCCTACAGTTTCGAGATTTGTTTTATGCAGGTGGTCGTCGTAAAAGCGCAAGTTTGACTGTAGTAGACTAGGTCGATCTAACAACCATAAGGAGAGATTGAGCTGTTGGTTGTTCAGTCGGTCTGTAGATTGGGTAATTGATTGATTTATCTATCAGTCTGTTGGACTGCCACTGTAAATAGATTGGGTAAATCTGTGATAATAGTTTATAAATAAACTAGTGTATGGTACTGTTAGTGATTATATCATGATAATCATCATGGTAAGGATTCAAAATATTCAAATTAAAGTGGTATCAGTGATAATGTGAATGATTATCACAGGTTTAAATTGTCCTTTATGTTATTATATATTCAGAATGAAAGGAGAAATATGCTAAAAACTTTCATTTCCACTCGATGGTCACGATGAAAACAATATCACTTGTAACAAATTAAGGAGATACTTTAGTAGTGGTACTTTCTGAGAATTTGTCTGTGTTTTTGTTTTAATCCATGTGAAAATTTCCTTTAAAATTAGCCTGATTCAGTTTTGAATGCATCCTAGACCCTTAAAAACATATCCTGCATCACTAACAGCTAAAGATCAATCCCCACTTTTTGTTATGACAGGGGCAGCTTCAAGATGGGGATGTCAGCGATGTCGAGCTTGACATGAACGAGAGCCGCATCGCCGTGGACATCATGGGCCTCCATGATCAGGTGGAGACACTCAACAAAACCCTGGACAAACTAGAGAGCCCATTCTTGAGGTACTTACTATGTTGTCAAACTAAACCTGCCTATAAAGTTTTTAAAAATGCACTCTCTAAACATGTCTATAAAGGACCAACAAAGCCGCAGGTACTTACTATGTCAAGCTAAACCTGTCATGTGCGCTCTGAATCATTGAGATGTGCGTAATATTGAAGAAAGTACCACCGCCCACAGTGCGTACAAACATATGCGCATTTCACTTTGGTAACTTTTGTTATGTAAAATGGATTTAGAGTGCACAACGTTCATTGCGTACTATAAACAAAACCTACATGCAGCAGACAGAGATCGTAATATTTGGAGGGAATGGGTTAATTATGTGTTTTTATCATGTGCAGGTGACGGCAGGTCCCTGATGAATACTCCCTCTGGCTTTCTGTGTGAGATTGTTTATGTGGTCTTTATAGATTTATGATAATTGATCAATACTATGAATTATATTAGTTATTTGGAAGCTAGGAAGGGGTTAATTGTGGATTTTGTTGTCCTTTTTATCATTTTCAGGTCCCTGATGAATATCCCCACTGGCTTTCTGAGTGAAGAGAGTCCTGAAGCACGCTCTGTGAGGAAGGACCTCTCTGCAAGGACTTTTCTGGTTGCTGAAAGGCTCACTGCTGGCATGATACAGGTGAGAATTCAATCATTACAGCAGGGCTATGTGATGCCAGATATTCAATATTGAAATATTCAGAATATTTATGGAAAACTAATGAGAGCCTAATTGGATTTCTACAAAGCCCCAAAACAATATCACCAAAGTACAAAATAGTGCCTTAGCGCCCTTCGCTTTCTCACTTAACTATGATAAGTTCAATTATATAAAGGTGAAAACAACAATAACACCAACAATTTTCTCATTGCGTAGTAGAAAAAAGACTTTGCACGTTTCTCCTTCTCACCTGATGCTTATATTTTCAAATGTATAATGTTAAATACAAAACAACATCATCCTCTCTAAGCATTTAATGCTATCAATGTAACATTTTGTATTTATTTATTTACCTTAACTTTTTCCTATAGGATTTGAATCTTTCTCCTGATGCCATTATTGAGCATTGCCAGTTGCCAGGAGACACCTTGGCCAAGTCTTACAGCGGCGACACAATCCTCATCTTCCCCGGACGTTACAGTGGAACAGGCTTCTACAGTTTGAGCCAATCTATCACCATCAAAGGTACCATGACTTTTGAGTTAACGCAGCCTTAAAGGCTATTTTTACCTTGTGCAGGGCCTGGGGCTACCCAAAATTAGTTTTTGTCCAACAACATTTCATTATTTGTAGATTTTCATTATTGGGACACAATCCTCGTCATCCCTGGACGTTATATATAGTGTAACAGGCTATTACAGTTTGAGCCAAACCATCACCAACTTTAAAGGTACAATCTTATATGAGAACTCAGTGTCAACTCAGGTCTTATAGGCTCTTTTACAATGTGCAAGGCTCAAACTTAGCACTGGCGTGGAGCTACCGAAAGTTACTTTTGGTTCATTTCATTATTGCTTCATTTTACTTTCCTGAATTGGCAACCGGACATGACAAGAGATTTCAATGTTTTTTCTTTGTTTGGGGCACCACATACAAGTTTCTGGGCACTACAATTTAAAGGAGACCACCAGGCAAAGAACAACACGTACAATATGTTTTGGTACCGTATTGTGATATCAAATAGATACCCAACATTTTGCAAAGGGTTGTGTAATTCATAAACAAAGCAATTAATTTCCACCACTTACGGAACCACTATTATTTCCTGGTTCCGTATGGGCCAAACATTTGCGAGTGCGCCAATGCTATTCACACGTACGTTTTGAGACAATAGAATCCCGGACGATTTGTTCGCTCTGGACAAAGTAGTCTTCGTACATGCAGACCCATTAACACATGCTTTAGAATGGTGATGCGTTTTCCAATTTTTTTTCTTTTTTTTCTGGAAACATATTTGTGTGAACTTGTTGATGGAATGGACTACTAAATATGTTACCTTTCATTTATAAGAATATGATTTTTGGGTGGTGGTACCTTCTCAGAAGCTATGATTTTAATCACCGGACTTGGCCACAAAGAAATACCAATTTCCATTTCTCACATCTCACGTGTCTTTGCAGGGGTCGGCCACAAGGAAGACGTGGTACTGGTCTGCGAAGAGCTCTCTGAAATCTTCCTGGACTGCGAGGCGACCAACGCGACGATATCAAACCTGACGTTGGAAGACGAGAACTCCGAGACGTGGCATGGCCTCGTTGCCGTGCGACCAGGAAGCAAGCTGGCGGTGCAGGACTGCGTCTTGAGGAAAGGGGGCACAGGCGTGACCGTCTTTAGGGGCGGAGCGTTAGAACTGCGGGGATGCGAGGTCGATCAGATTCAGGTGTGTGTATGCACCTAAGCTTCGTCGGTACTCGGATATTTCGATATACCAAGATATGTTTTTTCTTTTCAGCAGTATTTTCTTAATAAGATATGCTTTTTGGTACATCAATATTGCCGATGCTGCCTTTGAGGAAAAACAAAATTAACAAGATTTTAGATATGTGCTGGGTTTTATCAAAATCCTCAAAAAATTGAAGTTTGTGACACATAAGTGTCTATTTAGCCTCTGTTGTAAGGAAACAACTGTTTACGAGCTTTCTATGTAATTTCCTAGTAGCAATCTGATAATTTAATGTTAATTTGATGTTTTATTAATAATAACTAAATTGAATTGATAATTTGAAATGTATTATCCACACAGAAACATGGAGTGAGGTGCAAAGCTGGCTCATCTGTCCATGTGTCTGACTGCTTGATCCACCAGTGTGGGCTCATCAACAGTAAGCAGGAGGATGAGGATGCGGATGGGGATGAGGATGATGCTAGCAGCCAGCTGGTTGCAGGCATAGCATTGGAGGTACATCATGATGATCATTGTGAAGCTGCTGCTGCTGCTGATGATGATGATGATGGTGATGATGATGATGGTGATGATGATGATGATGATGATTATTAAGACCATGATGGTGGTTTTGGTGATCATGATCATGGTAATGGTGATGATGATGATAATGATGATGATGAAGATGGTTATGATGATGATAATGATGGTAGTGGTGGTGCTGATGAGGATGGTTTACCTGTGTGGGCTAATCAACAGCAAAAAGGAGGACGAGGATGGGGATGATGCTAGCGACCATCTGGTTGGAGGCATAGGATCATTAGAGGTACATCATGGTGATGATGATGGTAGTGTTGGTGGTGATGATGATGATGAGAACATTGATGGTAGTAGTTCACCAGTGTGGTCTTATAATGAAGATGAGGATGATACTAGCGGGCAGCTGGTTGGAGGAATAACATTAGAGGTTTGTAATGATTATGATGATTGATGGTGCAATATAAATGCTTGTCTATTAGTATTATCATTGATAATGATGATTAGATGATATTGATGATGGTGTAGCTTGCAAAGTAGCCCCACTTTATACACTAAATTATAAATTATTCCCCTGATTACTACAATCGTTAAATATGTTCCCATCACAGATCTTGGAGAGCGATGAAGGAGAGGACCGAATGACGCTGTCAGTCACCAACACCCGGGTGTTTGACAATCACGGTGCGGGGGTGGCGGTCTTCCTGGCGTCCCAACAGGACAACGACCCCGAGCCAATCACAACGGACGTCATTGGACTGCTGGGTGGGGTCAATGTCGTCGACATCAAAGGCAACCAGCTTGCGGATAATTTGCTGGGTGAAGCCATGATGGCTCATGCAGACGACTTCTAGATACAGTCAAACCTGTCTTGGTGGCCACCTGTCTATAGCAGCCAACCTACCTATAGTGGCCACCTAAAGTGATCTGCTGCAGAAAAAATACTGTGTTATGAAGCCTGTCTGTAGAGGTCACCTGTCTACAGTGGCCACTTTGTGTTTCACTTTGGTGGTCACTATACACAGGTTTGTCTTAAGGTCATGAAGTGCTGAAGTGGGTGATGTTGGCAGGGTCCAAAATTAGCACTAGCTCGCTGGCCCAGGGCCACTAAAAATTAGCTTCAAACCACCAAAATTTCACTAATACCAAATGTTGCCTGCCTGACCTGGAAACAGAACAGACTTGTTCGTTGTCTTTTTTGTTTTGGGGGGGGGCACCCAATTCTGGTCCCGGGCAAGCAAGATTTGATCAGCCTCTTTTTCTACTTGCCCAAAAGGGCCACCTGGAAACTAATTCATTTCTAGCATTGGGTGCTATAGCAAAGACTGAATAGATAGGTCAGGCAATGAGGGAACTATTTGTCCCTTAGGGTATAATTTGTTAAGGTACATTGCTCTTTAATTCCAAGCTGTTTTTAATATATGTTTCATTATTGCATTGATTTCCATGGTTACTTGATTGTTTGTGTATTTTGTGTTATTTGTATTCATTTATTTGTTAAACAAATTGAAAAGTATTTATATCAGACAAATCAATTGTGAATAAATATTGTATTGCCAATTTAATGATATATTTGTGCATATTTTATCCTGAAGTATCTCCACCTAATAAAGTCAAATTTGTGTGTTGAATTTCAATATGTTTTCCCTTTTTGCTGTGTTTGGTTATTTCTTTCAGAGTTGCAACTGCCGAGGTGATTATGTGAAAAGAGAAGAGTATACTTTGATTTATTAATGTAGAGATTGAAATCATGCAGCGGGATTGTGAAACAATTTATTTCGAAAAGTATGCAAAGTATTCTGTTTAATTGGACATTGTGAAATACACGAATCAATATACATTATATATAATGTAAATAAAAATGTTATATCAACATGTATGTATCATTATCTCAGCATTAGTCGTTATATTTCATGAAATTATATTAACTGAAAATGATTGTATTCAATTAAGTACTCAACTCAATATTTCATTGATATAAATTTATTTACAGTATGATATTGACAAATTATTTGTAAAGGGTTATTTATGAATTGTGATTCAGTATGTATTTTGTTGTTGATGTAATTGTAAGTCTATATGTAATGTGTATCTGGATAGTGTATTCGAATTGATGGCAAATTTAAGTGATTAATTTGGCCACAACAAACACATGTATTCCCATTTCCCAGGCTTGACGTGGGTCTCAATTAACTTATTTTATTAGACCTGGCATGACGAAGTGGTTCATTCTATAATCACCTTGAAAACTAAACTAATTCTAAGGCAGAATCCACATTGATTTAATAAGAATTAAATACGAATGCAATTACAACTCAAAATTTAGATCAATGAAGAAGGGTTGATAAAAATATGTATTTCTTTAATCTGATGTTCACAGAGTAATGTGTGAAAATTCCATGGTAAATGAACGAGTAACAAGCGAAAATGCTAAGTGATATTTGCAAACTCATTGCACTAACTTTGTACACAATTGTTACTATCCAGTGGATAATTCAAAAATACAAAATATTTAAATTGTAAATATCTTTCTAACGAAAGGGAAATTCAAAACACCAGGCTTCTTTGGTAATATGAATACAACAAGGTATGAGAGAACCACTAGATAATGTTACAAGTTAGTGTACACGTGCATTTTATAATTAATGGGTCGAGTGGGGTCTTGCAGAGTAATTGGGACTCGGAGGGTTCAATTTCTTGTAGGTGGCATTATGTGACATTTGATGTGGTATGTGTGTAAGTTTATTGTTTATAATTATGTTTTGTGGTGCTTTGTGAAATGGACCAAATAAAAAGTAATACAGTACTCGATGATAACCAAAGAAAACTGATAATTTGATAAACAAATTTAAGGCTTAGATAGCTGAAATTTTATGTCTTCCATTTATTGCAAGCTGATTTTATGGACTCTGCACGAAAGAGCAATTTGTGTTTATTTGCGTTCATGCAGTAATTTATGTTTGTATAGTCATGAAGGCTATCTAACATTTTGTGAATCCTCCGCGTTACAATTAAAGCTATCTTGTTGTAAAACAAAAGAAAGAGCATATGTATGTGTAAAAAAGGAATATATGTGTAATTTTCAAATTGTCAATGGTTTGATGCTCTGTAACTGTTATTTCCATATTCATGAGATATAAGTTGGTAATTGCATATAGGTATAAGCAGTGTTTATTACAGTTTATTTTGCCAAAACTATATTTTTTTTTGTATAATCATTGCCTTTAAAAAATATATATGTATATATTGCAAACAATTATTCTAACTGCCGCATGCAATAAAATGATAATTATATTAAGTAACCAAGTGGTAAACCTGTGCTTCATTCATTGAAAGTTATGATATTGCCCCGGGGGGGGGGGGGGGGGGTGGGGGGGGGGGGGGGGGGGGTACTCAGATTATAGTCGGATGGGGGTGTGCGGCTGAGACCTCCAAACCCATACCCACATCTAAGGGTCCTTTTGCGAAAAAACGGATTTGTTTTCGCCTGTGGCGCATGTTTTGGGTGTATTTCCCGCAAATTGTGTGGTTTTAAGTTAGCGAGCGTAGCGAGCTTGAAAAATTTTGCAATTTCACATCGGCAAATCCCAAAATCCTGTATAAAAAAGGGGAAATATGAAAAAAGGGACCCATGTCTAAGGATTTTTTTGATGAAAAGGGGACCCATGTCTAAGGATCTTTCTTGAAAAAGTCACCCTTCCCAGCGGCACATCCCCGTATACCCAATATACGTGAGTACCCCCCCCCCCCCCCCCCCCCCCCCCGGGATATTGCCTTCTTAAATCCACATTTCAAACGTTTTAATGTAATGTTCACACACACATTATCACATAATTATACATGCAGAATAAGAACCCCTTCTTAGTGGTCACCCGTCTATAGCAGCCAACCTGCCTATAGTGGCCTCCAAAAGTGATCCCTTACAGAGTAAAACAATGTAATGGAACCCGTCCATAGAGGCCACCTGTCTATTATGATCGTGACCACATTTGTTGTTGAGCAAGAGGGTGCAAGGGTGGTGTGCATGAAAATAAGCTTTACACAACTTCTTGTTACCAAAGTCTTGTAAACCTAAAACAAAAAGCAAGTATATAAAAGCCCCTACAAATTAACTCCACATTTGATGATTTCATTACCCAGGACGAAATTCCAGTTGAAACCAAGTGAAATTCTAATTGGTTTCTAATTGGTACCCATTGAATTCAATGGGTACCCATTGGCATTGGTTTCAATGGGTACCCATTGGTTTCAATTTGTCCAAATTGTTTCATTTTCCATATATGCATGCTCTTTGATTACCAATAGATTTCAATTGGTATTTTTCAATTAGTAATTATTTGATTACCAATTGATTTCAATTGGTAATAGTCAATGGGAATTTTACCCTGGGTACCAAGAATGTATCTCGGTAATATAATATTTCTTTGGAAGTTAGGTAAATTATGATAGATATGATAGATAGATAAGAAGATAGTAGTTAGATAAAGATCTAGAGAGATAGATAAATAGATATAAGAAATAAGGTAGATAATATAGATATGTATATAGATATATAGATAGATAGATAGATAGATAGATAGATAGATAGATAGACAGATAGGTAGAGAGACATAGTAAATAAAACAAACTGAAGAGAAAAAAAGAAACACTTTCAATCCGTTGATCAAGCTTTATTTCAATTTTTTTTTTTTTTTTGACTGGTTTCGGATTAAAAACGAAACGGATTTCGTTTTTATTATAACCGTACATTGAATGGCTAACCTGGATACATGAATACAGTAAACTCCTAGAATGCGGCTATCACAGAATTTGTAGTAAATCGATCAACGATGTTTTCATCGATATACTAAATAATTCAACTGCGCATGCGTAAAATAGTGTAGTTTAGGAACGACTTTATCAACATACATATGAGTGGAAGTTGAAGGAGACCAAGACATCGCGAAAAATACAATAAAATGGTAAGTTTTGGCTCAGTAAGTTGTAGGATGTATTTTACCAATGTAAATGACAGTGTTGCTGGTTTGTAGATGATATTATCCTTGTTTGCATGTAGCATGTATCCTGTAGATATTGTATTATTTTGTATTCTTATCGCAAACATATATAATATGTTTCCATGATTCATCCGTGCAAGTACGGGACCATACAGTAAGCCCCTTGACTTGCAGGTGGGGTGACTCTACGCAGGGAAGTATCCGCTGGCCATATAGCTGGCTGGTACATGTATGCATGGATTGTACTAGCAGAAGGATCGTCAACTCGATAATCCCCTGCCCCAGGCAAACCCAAGTCGTAAAACTCACTGCGAGCTCGACCACGCTTCAAACGATACGCCGCCAAGCGAAACATACAGAGACTTGCGTAACACGATATCCCCGCTCGTAAAACGGAGGCCGTCAGCTTCTTTTCATCTTCCATCCGTGAAGCCGCCAAAAAGCGTTCTAGCGCATGATAAGAATAAAGTGATGTAAAAATGAATATGACATCAACCACGTCTGGCTTAAATATCTCGTCGTACAAACTGTATGGAGCAATGTCAACATAACACACGGGTAGCTGACAACGGTACCTACGTGCACGTGTAAAAATGGTCCGCATTGGATAATACATTGCAAAGTTAGCTTTGTGCGTATCAAGGAATCTATGAATTGACATGCCTGCCTTTCCAATTATTTTGCCTAACCTTCCGGTTTTCGCCGGAAATACATATATATACGGATCAAAAGAGTACAATATTACCTTTATTTTGATAGTAGTCTGAATCGTGCGTTCCGATGCGTTCTCTTCAGATTTTAACTTCAGTTTGGTGTTTTAGTCATACTTTTTGACCGAAAGTTACGATTCTCCGGACACGCAAACTTCATTTCTACAGCCCCACCGTGGTGTTTAGTATTTCTTATTCAGTATTTTTCGCACCTTTTCATATTGCATTTGCATTTATAACAATAACATGAGCGAAAAGTAAAATAAAGATAATATAAAGATTGGTAGATAGATAGATAGATAGATAGATAGATAGATAGATAGATAGATAGATAGGTCTATAGATAGATAGATAGATATATAGATAGATATATCTAGAGCGAAATATAAGGTTAGAATAAGGGGATCGCAAGTTAAATAAAGATATAACGATGGATGGATAGACAGCTAGATAGATATATATAGATAGATAGATAGATAGATAGATAGATAGATAGATAGATAGATAGATAGATAGATAGATAGGTAGATAGATAGATAGATAGATAGATAGATAGATAGATAGATAGATATAGATCGATAGATAGATAGATATAGATCGATAGATAGATAGATAGATAGATAGATAGATAGGTAGATAGATAGATAGATAGATAGATAGATAGATAGATAGATAGGTAGGTAGGTAGGTAGGTAGATAGATAGATAGATATAGATAGATAGATAGATAGATAGATAGATAGATAGGTAGGTAGGTAGGTAGGTAGGTAGGTAGATAGATAGATAGATAGATAGATAGATAGATAGATAGATAGATAGATAGATAGATAGATAGATAGATAGATATAGATAGAGATAGATAGATAGATAGATAGATAGATAGATAGATAGATAGATAGATAGATAGATAGATAGATAGATAGATAGATAGATAGATAGATAGATAGATAGATAGATAGATAGATAGATAGATAGATAGATAGATAGATAGAGATAGATAGATAGATAGAGCGAAATATAAGGTGAATGATATAAGAACCAAATCAGGCTAGGATTATCGCAAAATTGCATGTTTGTCCATGGTTTGTCATTTCAATCTTGGACAATTTTGCCATGATTACAATCCCACAATGCAATTCCCGCGACAATCGTCTGCTACTGCACATGCGTATTCTCGAACCCGGCCGCCCCATGCAAGCTGACCGATGTCAGAAGAGAAGTGATTTACGAGCGGTAGTTTCGCCGTCGATCTGGACTCCCCACTGCGAAGCTCTCGCGGGGTATCGCATAGTCCCTTTGTTCTTTATAGAGTTAACGATCCTTCTGCTAGTACAATCCATGATGTATGTAACATACTAGTACAATTATATAATTATGATAAGAAAATGATCATTATGATGTTTTGTGTTATTGTTGTCATTTATAATTTATAATTTTAGAATGATGATTACGCCATACATGTAATAGATAATTCATTAAAATTGAATCTGTGGCGTGCCGTGTACGGACTAATTTGGGAGGGGGTAACCTAACCAGGTGCAGGAAGGGGGGGGGGGGGGGGGAACTTTAATATGTATTTCTTTATTTTTGCTCAAATGATCCCCTTATCATGTGTTTAATTGTTTTTGCAGATTATTGGGTGGCACGTGCCTCTTCCCGAGTCCCCTCAAAGGCAAAGCAAACATTTTCCCCTCATATTGTAAAAAATGATTAGGGACATATTTTATGCCCTACTGGATTTAGGGCGAACGGTCACCGTACATGACCATCTTTAAAAGGATCTAATAACTGCCCTTTGTTGACATGTGGAAAAAGTGATGAGTGCATTGTTGATGCAATGTCTATTGTTGTTATATTATATGTCCACTGGGTGTTGTGTGAAAATTTCACGTTAAATGGACTTTATATGGCCGAGTAATGAGCAAAAATGCAAAGTGACATTCACTAACTCATTGCACTCAACGGATCATTGGATAATTTGACATCTGAACACTTCAATCGTAAATATCTTTTTAACGAAAGGGAAATATGAAAAACCGAAACCCGTCCCATGCTTTTTTTTGTTAATAAGAATACAACAAGGTATGAGGGAACCGCTATAATTTCAATTGGATTTTGAGGATTTGGACAATGTTATTAAGTCCCTTTAAAGGGACAGTTTGGTTTGGTTTAGCGTAGACTAGTTTAGCGGGCGCTTCAGGAAAAACACTTTTGTGAGGTAATGACAAACTTAAGTGTAGAATTTGAAAAAGTACCCGATTTTAAAGACAGACTCAAATTTGTTTGATATAATTTAGTTCAGGAACAGATGAAATATTCATAAATATATCTGATTGTAGAATAAATTTTAAGAACATATTTATAAATCCAACACAATTTTGAAAAACATATCAAAGTTGCTTTCAAATTGTGTTTGATCGTGATGATCTCTCTATTGAATAATTAATTTAAACAAACATCACAATCACATTTTTTATTTAAAAGTGGTTGAACTTTAGCTTAGGGTGTCTGCATGCATGGGGCACCCTCTAGTGTTAACGGCTGCTTTTTGAATGAAAAACGGCCTTGTAACAGTTGATATTTTTTACTATCATTCAACTCGAGCTTCATGGAAGTATAACTGTTAGTTTTTCATTTTAATTATATAACTTACAAGTTGCAGTTAATAAAATTCTGTTTGACCAAAACTGTACTATCCCTTTAAATTATCATTTTGTTTCTCTCTTGCAGGCTGAGGTTGAAGAAATAATCAAGAGGATGAGTTTGCACAAGGGAGTGCAGGGAATTATTATCTTCAATTGTGATGGTGAGAATAAGGCCAACGTGTAAAAAACTATTTTTGCTTGTGTATTGTCCCCATCCCTTTCCTTGTTTATTACCGCCTCTTTTTTTTTTAATCTGATACTTTCAATCATAATTGTAGGCACGGGAGTAAATACTTACGTAATACCTATTCATCAGGGGGGATGAATGAATAGATCATCCCCCCCCTGATGAATGGGTATCAATGACAGATTTACGCCCATGATTGTAGGAAAGTATGACAATTATTGTTAACTTCAAACAAACATGTTCATATTTTTCCCCTGCATGTAAGGACATGATAATATAACAAAAATGCCCCCATAGCATTTGTAGGCCTGTGTAGCAAATAACTCGGTCTACTCAGAACCCCCACAGTCCTCAGATCATCCTCATAAAAAAAAAAACCTGAATGATCAACTAGTCATATTTGCTTTTCATAACTGGAAGTAAAGAATTTATCACAAACTGAATTAACTTGTTGTAATGTATACAATCATGCAGCCTAGCTAGGCCAATGGAACGTGGCTAATGTTTTATGAGCCTTGTATTTAATTAGGACATGTTTTTACAAATTATAAAATTACAAAGCGCAAGACCTACGCAATGCAAATAGAGTCATGATGCAAATCATGTTGATTACTTCATTAGAAAGGGAAGGGTTTTAAGTCCCTTTTATTTACTGCAGAGGTACCGTAAAACTCTGTGTATAAGACGCACCCGTGTATAAAACGCACCCCCAACTTTCACAGCAAAAAAAAAAAAAAAAAAAAAAAGCTTAATGTTGAATGTAGCATTCATCAACATCATTTTCTCACATAAAAATAGTGGTTAGTAAACAAACTGCACATTTATTGAGCAGTAACACTGGGTGCTCATAAATATTCATATTCATATTCATGAATATTCATGAGCACCAATACTCACTAAATAGAATGCAATTTTCTAAATTTACTAACAACTATTTTAATTATGAGCAAAATTTATAACCACTGGTTAGAAAATTGCATATTTAATTAGTACTGCTGCTCACGAATGTATGAATATTCATTTGCAGCAGTATTACTGCTCAATAAACTTGCAATTTTTACATCTGTAACCAATATTTTTTGTGTGAGAAAAAGGTATATCTTGCTGAATGCTACAATTGACAGCAAGCTCTTGTCATGCTCTACACCAGTGTAATATGCATTGAACATGACTACAGGGTGTCCCAAAAAAAAATGTCTAAAAAAATAAAAAATTATTTATTTATTTATTTTTTTTTTTATTTTTTATTTTTTTTTGCTATACCTGTGTATAAGACGCACCCCCCACTTTGAAATTTTTCCGACGGAAAAAAAGTGCGTCTTATACACGGAGTTTTACGGTAATCGTTTCCAAAATTAGACATACTGTAATTATTGTCTGAAAATTTTGCATCACACAGGGGAAGCTCCGACCTAAAGGATGGTACGCATTTAGAACTCAATATTTAGCCAAAAATTGACTTAACGGCCCTCTCATGCACTCTCTCCCGACAATATCATTAATGTTGCAGGCATCGCGGTCAGGTCAACGCTGACTGATCATGCACAAATTGTACTGTACACTGGCATGTTCCACACGCTAGTTAACACGACAAGGAGGTGCGTGAAAGAGGTGGACGCGCAGGACGAACTGATCTTCCTCAGACTCCGCACCAAGAAAAACGAGATCATGGTTTGTCCAGGTGAGTTTGATAAACAAAAAACTACAGGGGACCCTCATTATACTGAGAGCTCTCTGATAATACAGTGGAATTTCTTTTTAAAGCTGAAGGCTCTCATAATATTTAGCTGAACCTTGTCATATAGAGCTCTGATATGTACAAACAAAACTCATTATAGAGCTTTGATATACAGCCAAACCTTGTTATATAGAGCTCTGCTATACAGCAGAAACTTGTTTTATAGAGCTCTGATATACAGCCGAACCTTGTTATATGGAGCTCTGATATACAGCCAAACTTTGTTATATAGAGCTCTGATATACGGCCAAATCTTGTTATATAGAGGTCTGATATACAGCCAAACCTTGCTATATAGAGCTCTGATATACAGCCAAACCTTGTTATATAGAGCTCTGATATACAGCCGAACCTTGTTATATAGAGCTCTGATATACAGCGAAACCTTGCTATATAGAGCTCTGATATACAGCCAAACTTTGTTATATATAGAGCTCTGATATACGGCCGAATCTTGGTATGTAGAGCTCTGATATACAGCCGAATCTTGTTATGTAGAGCTCTGATATACAGCAAAACCTTGTTATATATAGAGCTCTGATATACAGCCGAACCTTGTTATATAGAGTTCTGATTTACAGCCAAACCTTGTTATATATAGCTCTGATATTCAGCCAAACCTTGTTATATAGAGCTCTGATATACAGCCCAACCTTGTTATATAGAGCTCTGATATACAGCCAAATCTTGTTATGTAGAGCTCTGATATACAGCAAAACCTTGTTATATAGAGCTCTGATATACAGCCGAACCTTGTTATATAGAGCTCTGATTTACAGCCAAATCTTGTTATGTAGAGCTCTGATATACAGCAAAACCTTGTTATATAGAGCTCTGATATACAGCCGAACCTTGTTATATAGAGCTCTGATTTACAGCCAAACCTTGTTATATATAGCTCTGATATTCAGCCAAACCTTGTTATATAGAGCTCTGATATACAGCCGAACCTTGTTATATAGAGCTCTGATATACAGCCAAAGCTTGTTATATAGAGCTCTGATATACGGCCGAATCTTGTTATATAGAGCTCTGATATACAGCCGAATCTTGTTATGTAGAGCTCTGATATACAGCCGAATCTTGTTATATAGAGCTCTGGGGCGGTATTCTGAAAGCAAATTAGCACTCAATCAGCGTTCAATCAGCGTTTTCGTATTCTGAAAGCCAAATTAACTTCTCAATCATTTAACTACCATGGTAACAAGCGTTTGGCGGGAAATCATTACGCACAGTTGTGTAATCTGCGCGCATCTTATTACGCGCAATTTAATTGCAAATTGGTATTCTGAAAGCTTAATTAGCGGTCATTTAAGTCTGAAGATAATGAAAAAGTTAAAAGAGCTAGACCTCTCATAAGTCATAACTAGCACCGGGAGGGAGTAAATTTGAACCACGAACTCACATCCCAGCATGGATGGGGTTTTCTCGCACATAATGACGCATATCGTAATCGCTATCACAGAGATAGAATATTGCATTAGACAACATTGATTCACATAATATTATTAAAAAGTCTATTAATCCATTTACGTTTCCGCATAATATAGTTACACTTTGTAATAGATTATCACTACTTTTGAACAAGCATAATGATGGTGAATAATGGTAACATTATCTTCTTTGTGAATTAAAAGTCCATCTAATAGATGCAACGTGTATAACAAAAAAGGTTAATGGAAAGAATTATCTTCTTTCCATTAAAATGCATCAGTGTGTATGCCTCTATTGCATGACGGTTTATATTACATTTCCTTCACATTATTCAAGAATGTATAGACATATACTTTGTGATTATGTCAAATATTATCTGATTACAGCAATAATAACAACATAAGTATTTTATTTTATAAAAATAAGAAAATGATGCTAAAATGATATTAGTCAAGTATTGTATACATTTTTTGCTTCTAGGGATAACTAAATCATCATAACCTTTTTGTTATACACGTTGCATCTATTAGATGGAATTTTAATTCACAAATACAATCAGACAAATATTGGAGGCATTTGAATGATATAAATATCAAAACTTGCAAACAATATTCACTTTTTATATTAAATGTATCCTTTATAAAACAGCGTAAAGTTAAAATCTTATGATTTCATCATCATGGCCTAGGGTACATGATTTCATTTTGGAGGAAAACACAATTATTGAAGGATGTATCTTATCCAAATTAATTAAGTTTAATTTCAATAACAGAAACACGCAAATATTCATTATTAAATGTCCTTTAGTAACCGACATGTCGATTGATTTCATATTGCTGCAATTAACATTGAAATGAAATGATTTGTTATTCATACCTTTTCATCCTAGACAGGGGTATTGAACATATTGACTTACAGGAAATGTCTCGTTGAATAAAATAACATAGCTACAAATTGCACAATATTTACAAAGTAATATTTCTTTCAATCAAAGGTGTGATACAATGACTATGCAGGCATTAGATGATATAGTTACAAATTAATTATTTCAGAATTATCACAGTGAAAACAAAATATATGGAGTGATTTTCAATGGTAGAGATGAGAGCAGAGGGCCATGCCAAGAAGGGGGTCACATGCGCGTTAGTGCGCGTAAAAATCGTGTAACAGCCTATTTGATTGGATGGAATATTAATGAGGTGGGAGGAGCTTAAGATAGTCGCGCAGAAGTTAATTGAACGCTGATTGATCTTTCAGAATACCGATTTTCCACTCAATCAGCATGCAATTAAATCATGGACTTAAGTGCATAAAAATGAAAAGTTAAATGAGCTTTCAGAATACCCCCCCAGATATACAGCCGAATCTTGTTATATAGAGCTCTGATATACAGCCAAACTTTGTTATATAGAGCTCTGATATACGGCCGAATCTTGTTTGTTTTTTTTCTTTCTTTTTTTTCGGATATTCGTATCCGAATTTTTTTTTTTTATCGAATAGCCATTCGATTTGACTCAGCTCTAATTACAATTGTGTACAAAGTTAGTGCAATGAGTTTGCAAATATCACTTAGCATTTTCGCTTGTTACTCGTTCATTTACCATGGAATTTTCACACATTACTCTGTGAACATCAGATTAAAGAAATACATATTTTTATCAACCCTTCTTCATTGATCTAAATTTTGAGTTGTAATTGCATTCATATTTAATTCTTATTAAATCAATGTGGATTCTGCCTTAGAATTAGTTTAGTTTTCAAGGTGATTATAGAATGAACCACTTCTTCATGCCAGGTCTAATAAAATAAGTTAATTGAGATCCATGTCAAGCCTGGGAAATGGGAATACATGTGTTTGCTATGGCCAAATCAATCACTTAAATTTGCCATCAATTCTAATACACTATCCAGATACACATTACATATAGACTTACAATAACATCAACAACAAAATACATACTGAATCACAATTCATGAATAACCCTTTACAAATAATTTTTCAATAGCATACTGTAAATAGATTTTTTTTTTTTTTTTTTTCGGATATTCGTATCCGAAAATTTGTATTCGGTATCCGACCTTCACGGTCGGATATCGAATAGCCATTCGATTTGACTCAGCTCTACTATATAGAGCTCTGATATACAGCCAAACTTTGTTATATAGAGCTCTGATATACGGCCGAATCTTGTTATATAGAGCTCTGATATACAGCCAAACCTTGTTATATAGAGCTCTGATATACAGCCAAACTTTGTTATATAGAGCTCTGATATACAGCCGAACCTATATAGAGCTCTGATATACAGCCAAACCTAATTGCTATATAGAGCTCTGATATACGGCCGAATCTTGTTATATAGAGCTCTGATATACAGCCAAACCTTGTTATATAGAGCTCTGATATACAGCAGAACCTTGTTATATATACATAGCTCTGATATTCAGCCAAACCTTGTTATATAGAGCACATGGGACTGAGCTCAGTCCCATGTGCTTAATTTGGCGTAACCTTTCAGAATCAGCGCAAGTAATTTTGTAAAAGTAGAGTTAATCAGTTTGAAATGAAAGCATACCCATACAAGATTACATTGGGCTTATTCATATGGATATATGTTGCTTTGGTATTCATTTATTTTCCCAAAATATGTTTTTTGGGATAATTTTTTTTTTTTTTTTTTTTTTCTGATTTTCGATCCAATCTGTGCATGATCGGAAATCGGCTAAAATCGGCATTTCAATCCAATCATGGCATAATCGGATTACATGCAGTTTACTGTATTTTCTCTCTATTTGTTTCGTCTCTTTAAAACAAAAGTAGTTAAGTATATAGTTAGGCAGTTTTGTGGTCAATAATATGGTTACATGCAGTTTACTGTATTTTCTCTCTATTTGTTTCATCTCTTTGAAACAAAAGTAGTTATGTATAGTTCTGTGGTCTTTAATATGGTTACTTGCAGTTTACAATTTATTTTCTCTATTTTTGTTTTCATCACCTACAGAAAAGGAATTCATACTCCTTGTAATACAGGATCCATCAGCATAGATTGGCGGGAACCACACACATTGCAGCTCTTACTATGAGTACGAATTGTCTACAAAGCCATTTCCATACTCGGGATGAAATATATATTTAATTCTTGCCTACAGGAAAAAAAAAAAATCCAAAGATCAATATAAATATAAATCTCTTTAATTTGTATGATAAATAGTCCCAACAAATTGTAATGATCACTGTCTGAAAATTTTGTATCACTTAGTCATACGGAAAGCTCAGATTTACAAGATCGTATGCGAAACATAATTTAGCCACAAACTGACTTAACGCCCTTACCACTCTCAGATCAATATATCCATCCATGGCAAACAAAGTAAATGGTCTTTGTAGAGTGTAGACAGGTGGCTGTGACAGAGAGGAGGTCGCTATATTACATGAATATTTGACTTTCCAACTGTAGCGAATATTGTTATTCTTTGATACAGTGAATTTATGTCAGGACCAGTGCGGTAGATATGGGGGAGGGGGGTGGGGGTGTGCCACCCCACCCCCCCCCCCCCCCCCAATCATTTGACAGAAACAATATAAAACAGAAGGAGCAAGTTTGTGTAAAAAGAAAGAAATGCATAAGGTGTGCCCCCCCCAAAAAAAAATCAATCTGGGCTACGCAACTGGTCAGAACTCTTTATAATGCAACTCCTTTTGCGTGTTTTTGTGCATTTTTAGAATTAAGAATATCATTATTAAACATGTATATTATATATTATATATTGAAATTTGTTTATTGAAGAAAAAAAAGTTAACATCTCAGTGCCACGTGCACATTAGATTTGCTGGGTTCATGAATTAAAAATTCAATTCAATGTTAAATCAACTCTTGAAGCATATTTGAAATTCTGTATTAGGTTTTATGAACATCAGTAGGAAATGGTTATAAAATTGTACAAATTTGAATTTATTTATTGTTATCGAGAACGAAATATCTTCAGATGCATATATCAGATACTATGTTTTGTAGAATGTTTTTGCTTTTTCTTGTTTATTTGTAATATTCTCATAACAAAAACATCCATTTGGAGGATAATGTTGAATTAGAAATTTCTTGACGCCTCTCACATTTGAAGTGTTATGAATTTCATTGACATTCGTTACATGTGGTTGTAATTTATCAACTTATACATTGTTACTTTACATACATGGATGTGTATAGTTCATATATCATATTGACATTTATACTTGAATGACCCAATATTATTATTTATAAATCACCTACCAGAATAAGAATCGATCAACTCATGGAACAATTGTAATTGAATAATACAAAAATATTCTTCTCATTGAAATAGTATGCAGCTTATTTCAAAATTTGTTGTTGGATTTAGTTTGATTATAATTCTATAATTCATTATCAATATTACTGTTTACTAAATATGATCAATATGATCAATATAAATTCTTGTAACTTTATATGTTTCTACCTTGAGTGGCCATAGTTTGATCAAATCAATAGTTAGTAAGTTTGTTTGTTTATTTGTTTGTTTGTTTGTTTGTATCAGATAACCTTACATTGACAATCTAAAATGTAATAGCATTCCATTCATTAGTGGTCAATGTCATATTGTTTTCAATTTACCTACAGGTAAATCCAAGTCTCCAAAATAATACTTATTTAAATCACATATTTATGTAGTTGTTGAAATTTTACTTTTCAAGGACGGAGTCCCACATATTTGTGGGTTGGTAGTCCTACACTTCAGCAAGAAGATACAAAGTTATATGAAGTGTACAAGGAGAAAGAGCATAAATTTTACTATTTTTAGAGCCCTATTTTGTTTCTCTACCTGCTTTAGTAATTTTTAATGATTTTTATTATTGTGAAAATCGCTATAATTTAGAACAATCCACATTGTGATTTCAAAAACAGATTTTGGCATTCAAATTTGCAACTTTGCGACAAAGTAACTTCATACTTGTCTTGAATTGTAATTACTAAATATGTTCATTATAAGGCAGAACAAAATTAGGAGTTGCCAATTTGTAGAGGAAAATAATTATCAATTTTGCCCTAAAATAGCTCTCGTCCTTGATGGGTACGGTTAAGGGGGAAAGTTTGCATTCATTCATGCGTATGAGGTTAAGTAAAGTTTCTTAGCAGGTATATTTTACCACATTGTTTGTAAAAAAATATATGATAATAATGTTTTATTGATTTAATTCAATTTACTACAATGTGGGCCTATTTTTGCAGAATGAATTGCAAATGTTCTTGTGTTTATCTTTCTGTGCATCAGAGTAAGTTAACCAGCCTCCAAATTAATTATGTTTTTTTTAAGAAATTTTGTTTTCTGCGCTATATAAATGTTCATATTATTATTATTATTATTATTATCAATCTCACATATTTTGGTCAATCTGAAACCAAAATTATTCTGCCAAACATTTGATAAATTAAATGATAACTAATTATTGCAAACTTTACAAATGTGATGAGAAGTTATTTGCATACTTGAGTTTATGAAATAAACATTTTATTGTCTGGAATATTGTTGAAAGAATTAATATTTATACAATCTTTTGAGTGGTGAATGAGAGAGTGACACCTATACAACGTTAAAGTACATAATTTCTTTGTTATGCTTTGTTATTCTTTAATCTCACATACTAAAGGAACATACACCCACTCAAAATAAACAGACCTACAATTTCTCTAATTTGTAAAAGCTTGAATATGTTTCTGTTTTTTTTTTTTTAGCAAAACTAGGTCCTAATTCATGTATTTCTCTTTTAATCATAATAACAGTTTTGGGAAAGTAGCTGAAACATCTATATTGATCAATAATTGAATAAGTATTTAAATAGGGCTTGTGTGGTAAAATCTGAACCTAAGCATCGTTAAATACAGAAATATCGGAAGAAATCCAATACCGCCCGTGAAATGTATAAATCCACCGCCCGTTCGCACCTCTCCGCGCCGCTAGCGCTGGACTGGAGATATCGACAAGCCTGTATAGCGAACGCACGTGGTCATTAATGCACGTAGCGTATGTGCGATTCCGCGTTGGCGATATCTATCCGCAACCGATCAATATATAATTTTGCAAATATATCAATTAGTAGGCGGTTTCTTGGCCAGATTTGTATAATACCATATTAGTAAAACTATATTCTTTCACATGGTTGGTAATAAGAGCGTACATTTCATTTTTAGGGGGTGGGGCGTCTCCCATTACTGTCATTTACCTTTAATTTTTGTTTTAGGGTCGACCTGTGTGTGTCTGTGGGTGTGTGTGTGCTGTATGCATTCATATGAGTGTATGTGTATGTCTTTGTATGAGTGTGTGCATGTGTGTGTGTGTGTGTGTATGTGTGCATGCAAGTGCGTGTAATGTGTGTCTGCCTGTAGGCCTATATCGTATCCGAGTCAGTATACTTTTTAATTATTATATACACTAAGATCTATAATTTTACAATCAAAGATATAGAAAACCGACCAGAAATATGTAATATAAATGAAATTTGGGCAAAGAAATTATATATCATATTTACATACATTTATAGTTATTCGTTATTCATTTATAACATAAATAAGTAACAATTATATAAACAGGCTAATGCATAGATTAAAACCCCCATACACTGCTTTGCAAATAGGGCAAAAGTGCAAGAGGGGTATGGTCTGGTTAATATGGTTGGGGTTGTGTTTAAAAAAACTAAATCCTGCACTGTACCCAACCTGAACTAGTATAACTCGTAATTGTTTTATTATTGTTGAAAATCTATAATCTAATTACGAGTACACATGAAATGAAATGAAATGGATTTATTTTCAATAATAACCAATTCAATATTTACAATTTACAATAGTACAGATTAATATTATAATACATTTTGAAATTAACAATACAATAGAAAGAATTTACGTTCGAGGTTAGTCCCGATAATACTAAATTACACAAACAAAATACATTTCATCTGAACTAACTTATTTATGCCTACACTATATACATAAATTGAATTTGTATCAATTAAAAAAGATAGGCCTAACATAAAATATTGATAATAATAATACAAAATACACACAGACTTCATTATGTCTTTTCCCAAAGCGAGCAACAACAAATAATATATCTCCCTAAAGAGCAAGTTTGCCGAAAAAGGTAAAATAATGCATAATATGGCAATGAATTGTAACCCATAATGCCCATTTCGCACAACAGTTGGAAGATTTCACAAAACACCTGGCGAGAGACTAACGGTTCAATGGAAATTAATCGATTATGAACGTGATTCGATCACAATAATTGGTATCGCCGTAAAGCAGAAAAGGGATTCTTTTTACGGCTTAGCAACCGAGGTTAACACTTGTTTACAACTTGCTGCACATATTAAAGATGGTGAGTATTCTATTGAGAACTATGATTTTCTGTCAATAAATAATACCAACCTCTTTTTAGCACAAATCTACATGCTGAAAGTATAAAGATAAGAGTTAAAAATCCAAAGACAGTTGGCCCGTTGCTAAGCTAGCTGGCGCTGGCGAGGATGAGGGTCCCGCGACCTCGTCCGCGCCCGTAGTTGCGGCGTGGTTGGCATGTACAATTGGCCTCGTATTGGGTGAGGTTACTAGTTACTGGGGCTGGGATTTGTAATTGTATTATTCACAGCCATCATTAGGCCTGGGACAGAATATCCGAATAATTTGAATAGCTAAACAACTGTTGGTATTACTATTAGTTACTATCCGGATATCCGAATACTCAACTATAAACATGAATGATAAATGATCAGCAAATCAGGTTACCGAGCTAAGACATAAAATTAAAAAGTAAAAAACTAAGTAACACTAAACTAAAGTAACAGTATTCAGTAACAAATAACATTAGTAAAAAGTAAAAAACAAATTTTTAAAAAGTATTTACAAACGATTCAGATAACTGTAAACGTTATTATTTTCGTGCGATTAATATTTCGCGCTGAGCGACACAAAAACACATTCGCGGCTTTTTAATTTCGCGGCCGAGCAAGTGTTCACATCTATGACTAGTAATTGTAAATCATGCATTTATATTCGCGAGTTTTAATATTTGCGGACGCGGACTTCAGTGCGACGAGTTAAAAAAAAACTTTGTTTTAAGGTATAGCAGGGGGTTGCATTACCGAACGGGTTGTATTGCCTGACATGCAAATTCCCATAGGAAAAACGTTCGAATTTTGAAAGTTGAATTTGAAAGTCTGCATTAACGGAAGATAATAAATGGATGTTTAGCTAACATTTTCCACCATTTCCCGAAGAAAATAAGCCTCCTGAGGCGTTATACGCGCGCTTTGCCGCGCACCAGTGGCAGCGCGCATGTCAATGACATTCCCATGCAAAACATTCACGTTTGGTGCGTTCGGTTAATACAACCCACAATTTTGCGTCAGGAAGAGGCTTCTTTTTTGGAAGGGTTTACAAGAAATTTGTTTTGGAGAAAAATTGGTAAATTCTTGAAGATATTTTACATCAAATGTGTTCTTTATGAGTTTATGCAGCTGCTCGTATAATTTACACTTTGCTTTTATGTATCTAATGTTTGTTTTGTGCTGTCAAACTAATGGTATCCGGTAATAGGACACGATACCATACAATGTATACTAGTATAGCTTCATTACAATAGTGTTTTGCAGTGTTACACTTACACCTCTCCTGTTTTCTGCACTATCCAACACAGAAATATTTTTTGCAGGCCGATATCTCCCTCCATTTACCAGCGAATGCAAAAAAAAAACTTTTGTTTATGTGATCCACGATTCATATAATTTGATAACAATTTCCAACTCTGTTGTTTTAAAGACCGCAAAGGCGCAAACTGTAGAAAAAACGATTACTTCATATCCAGTCCATTTTTGTAGCAAGGCGCCCTAAAATACAGCGTTTAATTGTTGAAATTAGTGACATGTATCTCCCTAATCGAAGTAAAGCTACTACACTAACTTTTAATTTGATTTTAATAGAAATTTGTAAATGGCATTTCTGTGGATCCTTCGATTGTACAGGTAATTTGGTAGACTACAAGATCACAACAATTCTGACACAATTTGCTTTTAGGGATGTTTTGGCCCATTAAAGTGGTAGAAATGATGCTCACAAGACTTATTGCAGAATAGAAAATGTCATTTCTAGACCGATCTTAAAAGGATCTACAGTCTAAGTAACTTTGTTGACATACATGTGCAAAAAGTGATGAATGTTTGATACAATGTTTGTTGTGATCCACTGAGTAATGTGTGAAAATTTCACGTTAAATGGATTATATCATATGGCCAAGTAATGAGCGAAAATGCAAAATTATATAAACTAGCTTATTGCATTGACTTTGTACATGGTTATGACTATCCAGTGGATAGTTAGAAATTTGAACTCTTCCATTGTAAATATCTTTTTAACGAAAGGGAAATTAACTAAAACTGAAACGTCCCATGCTTCTGATGTTAATAAGAATACAACAAGGTAAGAGAGAACTAAGCACTAGATTTCCGAGTAAGTTTTGAGGATTTGGACAATGTTTCTAGATTCCTTTAAGTTAAGCATACTGCCCTAGCTGGATTCGAATTAACCTTTTGTTTAGATGTCAAAATTCTATAAACCTATTCAAAAATAGCTGCAAGCAGAAATGTGAATTTCAAACATTAAATACATCCGGTAGAACAATGCAGACACCATGGGCTAACACAGACTTTAATATTATTATTCACAATTGAAGAAAAGAACATTAACTACAGTTTATGTGTTCCTTGTAAGATGAAACTGGTTTAGATGTTATGTTGAACTTGATCAAACGTGTATATTTTGTAATCATGTTTTCACAGGCCGAAGTAGAAGAAACTCTCAAGAGGATTGGGTCCCACAAGGGCGTAGTTGGAGTCATCGTTGTCAATAATGAAGGTAAGGAGGTGAAATTGCGCCCAAAAATTTCATCAGCTTCCGTCTTTTTTTTTCTACATTTATGTTCATGACTAGTCCTGAGACGAAGAGGATTTAAGATGTGTAAATATGTGTCCTCATTGGCATCATTGATAGGATGTAGTGCAGTAGAATTTGTTGTTGTTTCTTCATATATTCAAAATTGTTAAAGCGGCCATGCCAACCAAACGCATGTTGACTTCTGTTAAATCTGTATTAGTGTACACATCCAATATTTGTAAACTGTTTGACCTAAATAGGTGTTGTATATTTTAATTTTTTAATTTTTTATTATTGTTCTTTTATATGCTAATCTTAAAAACCTCCATATACAACTATATAATGCACTATTTATCTATATAAACAACATTGTGTGGAGGTGTTGTGGCACGATCGGATAAGCGCTTGACCTCTGATCTCGGGACCCGAGTTTGAACCCAATCGATGCCCAGCAATTTGATGTCCTTCGGCTTCAGCAAGGCATTTAATCCACATTGCTGCTCTCTACCCAGGAGTATAAATGGGTACTTGGTCGGGTGTTTAATTAGCCTGTAGCGCTCTATATAGTAGGGCAGTTTGGGCTAGTATGCTCCCCTTGGAGTTGAGATGGTGCGCAAGATAATTGTGCAGGTTTAAGCTGTACCTGTTCACCAAGGGTAATAATGCGCCTCTGAATAGTGAATGCTATTTAGTATTATTATTTATTTGTATTATGATTTATATGATTACAAATGTAAGTCAAAATGAGCTGAGCTTTCAGATCTAGCAGATCTAAGCTTCCTCGGGGCAATAAACTGTCCATACATGATTCATGTGATATCATTACGATTACAGGCATCCCCATAAGGACAACCCTGGATAACTCTGCCACTGTGCAGTACGCCGGGCTGTACCACGCTCTGGCCGCCACAGCCAGGGGGAGCGTCAGGAGCATCGACCCCACCAATGACCTGACCTTCCTCAGACTCCGCACCAAGAAACACGAGATCATGGTTTCTCCAGGTAAGTCTAGAAGTTGCTTCACCAGACCAGGGCCCCCTTGCAGAAAGAGTTGCAATCGAATTGCACAGTTGCATTTCATTGCAAAAGTCAGAATATTCAGTATGCAGTATTTGAACCAATCAGTTTGGCGCATTTAATCACATGATCTGACTTGCAATTAATTGCAAACTTTACAAGGGCTGGTATGAGGGCGTTATATATTTTGGCATTTCCTCTGACCCTTTTTTTCGGTTATTTTAGGAGGCTGAATTTTCACATGTATAAATAATTAATGATTGAAAAAGGTTAAAGATCATTGTATAATTATTAATAATACATACAATGTAGCTCTATAGGTCCCATGGCAAGTAGCATCTCTCAGCTTCTTACAGTTATTCTTTGATATGTGCTAAGGTGGAGTAAGGTTTGAAATAGAGCCAGTTGAATTCAGAGTGGTCATCAGGTGAGAGGAAAGGGAGGCTATCCTCCCAGCTGCTCCCAAGTGGAGGCCACCATTTGGGAGGATCGTTGCATTAATCGCTCTGCATTCAGCTGGCTCCATTATCACACATTACTCTGCCTAATGGCCCGGTCAGATATCAACGGATATCGGAAACGTATGCCCAACAAATAGACAATTTGCGAAATTAAATTATACGGTGATGAAAGTCGTCTCCATTGCTTCATGTACAAAACATAGAACAACGTAACATCACCGGACAAGAAACGTATAGAACGGATGGAAAATTTAGCTCTCCGTTTCACATTCGTTTGCGCAATCCGTTGATATGTGACCGGGCTATAAGCACCTGTAAAAGAGAAACTGAGGAGTTAGAAATGCAAATGACCACCTCTAGAGTTATGTACTATTTTACACGTGCAATTCCAGCCTCCTAGAATAAACGGAAGTGGGTTGGTAGAGGTGTTATATAAAGAACATCCCTCATATTCCATGAGCTTTAAAGAAAACTTGCTTTTAATCAGCCAATTGTCTACAAAAATGTGCTTACATTAGTACGTGCTCCACACAAACATTGGGGGGAGGGGGGGGGGGGGAATACAACTTTGAGTTGCGATCAATTGCAAAGGAGAGTTATAAATGCCTATTTGTCTTAATTGCAGCCATTCGTAACATCACTGATGAGCAACTCACTGTAGGTTTTGAGCATTAAAAAAATCAATTTATTCCTCATTTTAGTTGTCTTGCTGAAACTAGTTTCTTTTGCTTTTCACGATTTCATTAAGGAACATTGATGGGCCAATTAATATGGAATGTTTAAGCTCAACAAAATGGCTTTGTTCAATAGCGGAATCATATATTTTGTTTCATGTATAAAAATAAAAATGGCAGTAGCTTGCAAATGCTGTCATGATGGATAGCAATCAGAAAGAAAAAAAGATCAAGCTGTCATATCTTTTTGTTGCTCTACCGTTCAAACATAAAATTTCTTGGGTGAACAGTCAAATTGCTATATAGCAAGGCTCGACACACGGACTGCCCCGCTGGCCCGGGGCCAGTGAAATTGCACTTGGGGCTAGCAAAATGTATAAAAGTCATATTTTGGTGGCCCAGTCGGGCAAGCAGATTTTCAACCCGACATTGACAAAATGAAAATACCTTGTTTTCTTTGATGTCATGCTTCATCTGTAATCACATGTTTGATAAGGAAAGAGTGATATTTTGAATAGTAAAAAGCTTACTCATAAAATACAATTTTGGGGCCAGTAAATTTTCTTTTGGGCAACCAGAATAGGGGAAGAATCTATTTCACTGGCCTGACCGGGCCACTGACTTAAAAGGTGAGCGTGGAGCCCTGCATATAGTTTTATGATATAAAGTCCATACCTCTTTATTACTGTTCCTCTTTCTATCTATATTGCCGTCTGCAGAACGAGACTACATGCTGATCGTAATACAGAACCCTGCGGATAGTAAATAAGGTGATGGAACAGTGAAGCGGGTCGGTAGACATTTCCCTGCAGTCAACAGCCTATGGCTTACTGAGCGACGAACGCGAGTGACTGCATTCATGGTTTCATGATATCGCCATGTCAATAGTCAAATAGATGTTAATTGTTTAACGTTACATTCCAATATATATATCTACCCCACCAACATCACATTAAAATGTCTACCCCACTAAGGCACATTCAAATATCCACCAACATTACATTAAAATATCTACCCCAAAAAGGGAACATACAAATATCTATCCCCACCAAGGACATTTAAATATCTACCCCACTTATATCTTCTTTTAGAACATGATAATAAATGAAATAAATACAACTATTGTATTACTTGTGAACTAATAAATTGTATGCTTTCTTTTTTTCTTAAGAATTCCGAAGTATTCTAAAGTATTCAAAAATAATGTACAAAACAACATAAGCGCTGTGATATAGTTTACTATGAATAGCGTAGCTAAAATTCCTAATATTATTTCACTTTTCAGACATGATGCATTGTACATATTTGTAAATATTTCATTATACTGTATATGTGTGTGTCAGTGCTATAAATTCAATATTGGCAGTTTCTTTGGAAATTGGCCTTATCTATATTGTGTATTGTGTACCTCATAGACATCGAAACAAGATGGTTTATGGAAAGTCTCAAATAATTACGTTATTTACTTAGTATTTGGGTGCATTATATACCAAAAATTATCAAGCTGTCAGTTGAAATACATCTTGTTTTGTTTTTTTACTTTTCCTATGTCATCCACCTAAGCATTTTTGTAGTAAACGTTGAACAGGTTTCATGGATCTATTGATACTTTTAGTAGTCGGTTCAATGTCCATCTTGAATGCCTATGGCTATAAGCCATAACATTGAGCATGTTTGATAAGATATTTAGTATTTCTGATAATAAAATTGTAGACTTTCTTTATTTCATTTTCACTCCTAATATTTATTTGTGTTATCAGTTATAATGTATACATCCATGTTACAGTTATGAATAATTCCTGGTTGGTAATACTGTAAAGTTTGGAAAAGATTTATACTAACTATAAAAACGAACAGCACCCTTTTCCCTTTATGTGTACATGTATTATGATAAACTTCACATTGTTATCATTACGGTATTCAATAGTACTTTGTGTTGTTATCAGTTAATAATTCACACATACTAGTCTTAAACAATTTATTAATTAAACAATTAAAGGTTAAATGAGGATGTATTGTGGTTGTATTAAGAAAACTTGGTATCATCAAACTCCACCCAAAATTTAATGTATGAGCACCAATGTATCCAGTATCCACCGAGTATTTATGTGTGAATTTTCATATCTGTTTGTTGTTTGCTTATTAAAACTTTTCTTCACCCTTGAAAATTGTTTATTTTTTCCATTGTATAACCTTGTGTGGGAGTTCGACAATACAATATGCAATATGAAGATGTTTGTGTGTGTGTGCGTGCATGCGTATGTGTGTGGTGTGGGTGTGTGTGTGTTAATGTGTGCGTGCATGCATGTGTGTTGTATGTGTGCGTGCGCGTGTGTGTGTGTCTGTGCATGCGTGTTTTGTATTATATATATGTGAATTCCAAATGGCAAACATGTTATTTTCAAGATTCAAGACATGTTTGCGTTTATAGTTATCACATACTCATTACTAGTACATGTTCAATGATAATACAATATTACAACATCATGCATCGTGCCCCCCCCCCCCCCCCCCCTCCAAATAATTTGACGAAAATTATTTTTTTTAAACAGATCATATTTTTTTTTTTTTTTTTTTATTATTTTGGTATATATTTCAAACTGATCAGCAGCAGTGCTGAAAGGATCAGTGTACATTGAACATCAAAACATACATAGTATAAATAATACAATATAGCAATTGTAACATTCGAATTTGAATGAATTGGAACATTAATGTTAATTACAACATTTACAAAAGTAAATCACTATAAAATAAACAAAGCTACACTACACAAAGAACAAATATCAAATCAGTGTGCATCATTGCTAATCAACCATATTTACAACAATGAATTGTATACAGTAATTCATAACTATAATTGTATACAGTAATCCATAACTATATAAGTGATATAAAGTAATTCACTTATATAGTTATGAATTACTGTATACAATTATAGTTATATTGGGTAAATCTGTGAAAAATAAAGAAATACATGAAGGTGCCGCTACGCCACTGCGGCACTTTATTAATTTATTATCTTCATTTTCTTTTAAATCTCTTATTGATAAACCAACTAGGATTACCAATGTAACACACACTATAATTGATAATATTTTCTCAAACGTAATAGACAATGAACAGAATGGAGTAATATACTATGATATATCAGACCATTTACCTATATTCACTATATTTCCGAATAATAAACACGTATTAAAAACTCCCAATAAAGAACATTTAACACGACGTAAGGAAACACATTGTAATGTAGAATCCTTAAAGAGAGATTTGAGTCAAGAAAATTGGAATGACATTTATTTTGAAAGAGATGTGAATAGTTCTTATGAAAAATTCATAAATAAACTTCTTTGTCTTTATGATAAAAATATACCCCTCACAAGAATTAAATTAAGTAAAAAGAGAAATAAACAACCATGGATTACTCAAGGTATAATCAAATCAATATCTACTCGAACTCGCTTATATAAAATATCATTGCGATTACCTACAAATGAAAATCAAAATAAATATAAAAAGTACCGTAATAAATTAACTTCAATTATTCGTTTATCACGCAAATTATATTATTCTAATAAAATTGAAAATAGTAAAGATAATAATAAATTATTATGGCAAACAATTAATGACATTTTAGGGAAGAAAAGAAGTACTCTAAATAATATTGAATTTAAAGATAATGGGCATCCCATTCAAGACCCAATTGATGTTGCTAATGCATTCAATAAATACTTTTAATAATATCGGACCAGATTTAGCTTCTAAAATAATTAATAAAAAAGATGATTTTTTGATATATTTAAACGATAATGTTAATCAATCCTTATTTTTTAATCCAACAAATATTCACGAGATTTTAGAAATTGTACGTTCCTTAAAATGTAGTAAATCTAGCGGCTATGATGAATTAAGTGTATTTTTATTAAAACAAATAATTCACTTTATAGCTTCCCCGTTATTACACATTTTTAATTTATCTCTTTCTCAAGGAATTTTCCCCGACCCACTCAAAATTGCGAAAATAATTCCGATATATAAAAAAGATGATAAATCTAATATTGCAAACTATCGACCAATTTCTTTATTACCAAGCATTTCTAAAGTTTTAGAAAAAATAGCATATAAACGATTATATTCTTTCTTAAATATGAATAATTTATTGATTCCTAATCAATATGGATTCAGAAAGAATCATTCTACTGATTACGCCATTCTACAATTAAGTGATAAAATAATTGATTCCATTGCTAAAAAAGAACACACTGTAGGTGTCAGTGGCGTAGACAGGTTCTTACACCTGGGGGGGATGATTTGCCGTTCACCGGACCAAGACCAATTTTTCGAGACCAAGACAATTGCTTGAAAGTCGTCTCAGTGGGGCGTTTTTGGAGTTTTTTGGCAGCCCTAGCCGCGAAGCGGCGAAAAAATTTGACGTTTTGAGCGTTGTTTGGTAGCCCAAGCCGCGAAGCGGCGAATTTTTTTGGCATTTTTTGCGTTTTTTGCGTTTTTTGGCAGCCCAAGGGGGGGGGGGGTTTAAACCCCCTAACCTCCCCCCCCCCCCGTAGATCTGCCACTGTGGGAGCGAAGTGACTATGCGGGGGGGGGGGGGGGGGGGGGGGGGGTGTGTCCCCCTCCTACGCTAGAGAGATTTTGCATTTTTGGACTTGAAATTGTGCATTCTGGTGCTTACCTAGATAGGAAGCGGCGATTTTTTTTTTGCTATTTTGAACCCCCCCCCCCGTAGATCTGTCACTGATATGCACCTCAACACAGGGAGCGAAGTGACTGAGCGGCGGGAGGGCTCCCATGCAAGGGAGATTTTGCATTTTTGGACTTGAAATAGTGCAATCTGGTGCTTACCAAGAGAGGAAATTCGGGCTCTACATTGACTGTATCTGGGAAAGGGTGTCATGATTTGATCGACCAGAAATGTTAAATACATTTTCACGGAGAAAACAAGTAGTTGACAAATATGGACCCCAACACAAATATTGTATTTATATGGAGCATCATACACAGTTCTAACTTAACCATTATGCCGCATTATATGATCCGACAACTTACCCTATCGCCAAGAATGAGTCCCGAGGGGTGAAGCTACCGAGGGCTGGGGCAGGGTCAAATATGGAGGGTTTGGAAGGGGGGATCCCCTCCCACGGAGAAGATTTTGCATTTATATACTTGAAATGGTGCAATTTCGTGCACACCACACAAGTAGCCAGAGCAATGCCAGCCTAAACTGGAGCTACGTGGCCCGGTATACAGAAAATAAATACTCACCCCTGACCATACGCAAATTACACAACAAACTGAGATTATCTGGTCGCGCGCGTAGCGCGCAGCGAAAAAGGAATGTGGATGTACAAATTACTTTTTTAACGGTAGAATTAACAGGTCTTTGCTCATACAACTAATGTTCTTTCCCCAATCGTATACAGATACACACAACAAATATTATATCCTTCCCTAAAACCTGGGGGGGATGATTGTACATGGCATCCCCCCCACCTTGTGAGCTGGGGGGGATGCATCCCCCTCATCCCCCCCGTTGTCTACGCCCCTGGTAGGTGTTTTTATGGACTTATCGAAGGCATTCGATACTATGGACCATTGTATATTAATTCGTAAATTAAAAACATATGGAGTTAGAGGAACTGTACTTTCTTGGTTTGAAGATTATTTGCGTAATAGACAACAATATGTTATTTTTAAATCTAAAAAATCTAATATTTCCACTGTGAAGTGCGGAGTACCACAAGGCTCTATTTTAGGTCCCTTATTGTTTTTAATATATATGAATGATATTGTAAATGCATCACCACTCCTAACATACGTTTTGTTCGCAGATGATACTAACGTATTTTATTCACACACAGACTTAAACATTCTTATTACAACCCTCAATCTAGAATTAAATAAACTATCATCTTGGTTCAAATCCAATAAACTCTCTCTAAATATTAATAAAACAAATTGTATGTATTTTAAAAATATACACTCTAAATATGCACCTTATTTTAATATTTTAATAGATGATATGCCCATAATTGAAAAAGAAGTTACTACATTTTTAGGTGTAATGATTGATTCAAACTTAACTTGGAATAGTCATATTAATAACATTTGTATGTTAGTCTCGAGAGGCATAGGCATTCTATATAAATTCAAATATTGTCTTTCACAAAAGTCACTATTTATGCTTTATAATTCTCTCATTTTGTCACATATATCTTATTGTAACATTGTATGGGGGAATAGTAATAAGATGAAAATTATGTTAATTTATCGTCTTCAAAAGAAAGCACTCCGTATTTGTACACATTCATATTATATAGCCCATACTGATCCAATATTTTATGAACTAAAAACATTACAAATTGCTGATATTCACATTTTTCAAACTGCAATCTTTATGTATAAATTTTGGATAAATACTATACCATTAGCATTTCGAAATATTTTTGTGTACAATAGTAGTATACACTCATATCCTACACGACACTCATCCGACTTCCATTTAACTAACCCAAAAATTATTATGGCCTATAAATCAATAAGACACCATGGTCCAGACATTTGGAATGCTTTACCTGACAAAATTAAACACTCTGCATCTCTTTATTCATTTAAAGCTTCGATGAAAAAATATTTAATATCCAAATATTCATAAACATAATCAGGGTCTAAAGTATTGTAATTGTTTCTTTATATTGACTAATTTTAAGATAACCAGTTCATAAACAAAAAATAATCAAACACTTATTGCACATGCACTCACCCACATGCACACACTTGCATTTTGTTTTGTCTTGTTTTTCTTTCTTTCTTCCCATTTTTTTTTCTTTCTTTTTTTTTCAGATACTTTCTGAAAAATCACTTGTGCGTGACACTCTATTTTTATTATATACTCCAATAACAGCGCCATGTACCCCCTCCCCTCCTGGCTGCTATCGACTCAAGCATTCATGCTTATGATAGTTTGCCCCTGCATTTATTTTGATTATTTGCATTACATTCAACTGATTTAAGTTCTGAATTATATATATATATATATGTATTTTCTTTTGATATCAAATGTCACATTTTATGTAAATCAATTATGTTATACACTTGTATTGTTATTTGAACATGTTGATTTTGATTTTTCTTTAATAAATGCAGAAAAAACATCTGCTAAAAAAAAAATAAAAAAAAAAGATACTATCGATCGTAAGTTCAAATTAATTGTAAGTCAGATCTTGTGTTCTAAATGCGCGAATCTGATTGGTTGAAACGTACAAAGTTTCTGACTTACAATCAATTGTGGGTCAATTGTATAACTAACAATCGATTCTGCAACGGGCGGGACCAAGTGTATATACGTTTCTTATCTTTCCTTTATCCATACCTGAAGGAAATTAAGATTTTTAGGAATGACGTGGTTCATTTTATGCAATTAAAAAAATACGAGCGTTCCATTATCAGATTCGTCTTGGGCATGTGTACAAATTAGAACAGATAAACACGCTTTCTCTAAAGTTAAAGGGATAGTTGAGTTTTGGTCAAACTTAATTTTAGTAACCAAAACCTGCACCATTGCGGTACAAACTAATAGTTATACCTCTACCATGCTCGAAAGGTTTTACACAATTACAAACGACTAAGCAAAAAACCCTGTTATCATTCGAAAAGAGCCGTTACAACTCAAGAGGGCGCTCTCTAAAAACTCTCTGGTTTAACCAATTTTTATACAAACTTGTGCATGTGATGTTTTGTTTAAATAATTATTAAATAGAGATATCATCGACAACTATTTAAAAACCTATTTTGATTTTTTCAAAGAAGGCTTATAAGCATATTTTGTCTTTTTCTAAAAAGGCAAGATGTCCCCGGCAGGGTAGACTTATAAATAAAATATTTCGAAATCACATTTTACAACTATGAGAGCATTCGAAAGGGAATGATTCTCATTTCACATGTTTTATTCAATGAACTTTTAAATGGAATTAAAACCAACCAATTTATTTTCAAGGGACATTTCGGGACGTATCAATATTCAAGTGTACCCCCCCCCCCCCCCCCCCCCCCTCTCTCTCTGGCTCCGGGCCTGCTTTATTTCAGTGGATTTGGCACCTTTCCTCTTCAAATGATTTTATGAATAAACGAACTTATTAACTGAAGTATATTATTGTTAGAATGAGGCACCAACCAATACATTACAAAGAAATACACTGAAAACGGAAAGAAATGTGTACGTGTGTATACGTAAAGTGTATTTGTGTGCGTGTGGGGGGGGGGGGGGGGCGGCAGGCATTCTTTATTTCTACCCTAAGACATTATTGGGGACACGAAGCCCAATCATGTATATGGGTACCCGAGACACGTACTCCCCCCCCCCCCCCCCCCCCCCCCCCCCCCACCACCCTTCGGTATAGCTATGCATGCTATTGGTGTGTATGTGGTTTATAACATCTCTCTGACTATCTGAAAGTTTAACGTAACTAATTTAGCAAAATCATAGATAATGAGAATATGAGCATTCATAAAAAAAAAATTTAAAAACAATAGCAGATTTACAAGCTCTACAGAGGAAATTCTTCCGGAAATATACTGCTCATTGTGCACCCCACCAGGAGAGACGGTCAGAGGAGCCAGACGTATAGTCTCAGCCCAGGTCGAAATGCTTACCTAGGAAACCGATGGGAGTTTCCTGCTGGTTTCTGACGGTAAAATGTTGGTTTCTAATAAACTTCTAACAAAAATAAACAACTTGATTTCCCCTCTTTGTTCTCTGAAGTAATGTAAGTTTGTGCCAGGAATAATATGTTTAAATGAAGTATTCTTTTTTAACAAACTTCAGACAGGTTTCAATTTAACACAAATATAGACAATATAATTGTTGTGTTTTTGTTTTTCTTTTTACAGGACAGCCAGTCGACCCATGTGAGTGAAAAGGAGACGGTGGGTTCGTTGGCAGCAGCAATCCAGAAAGCTGGTGTGGAGGCATGTCCCAGTGGAGGGGTGAGAGCCAGCTATTTTTTTGTTCCTCCACACCAGCTTTCTGGGAACCAACCCATTCTGAAGAAAATGTCCAAAATCGGTTCAGAAACGGCTGAAATATTCATAAACGTAACCATTTGTAATAAATGTGTGGCCCCACAATTATTCCATAATTTTGAATCAACCGTTAACATTTTTGTTTAAATGCTTCCTCTTTTCAAAAACTTTCAAAAGAAGTTTTGTAATAGCTGTTGATTATCTCTCTCTGATATCAAACCATCACATGCACAATCTTTTATTTAAATGGTTGAAACCAATAAGTTTTTCAGGAGCACCTTCTTGAGATTGAACGGCTCTTTTTGAATGATAGCAGGCTTTTTACTTCGCCGTCGTTTGTAATTTTGTATTCCTTTCGAGCATGGTGGAGTTAATAACTATTAGTTTGTAATGTAATGGTGCAGGTTTTGGTTACGAACATTCAGTTTTACCAAACTGTACTCTCTTTACCAGAACTCAACTATCCCTTTAAACATTGGCCACAATTCTCATCAGTGGCACAACTTTAGTCAGTGCTAAAATGATAGAAATTACCAGTAATCAGTTAAAATGTTTCACACCTGTTGAATTTCACTAGCCCATACATGGTCATCTTGGGCCACTAGATATGTTCTCATTATTTCTTTCCATTATCCAATCTATCCATCTAGTTCTGCTCAAACATCCAGATGAGGGGCCGCTTGACATTCCAGTCATAGGGTAACCAATCATCAGTGATCTACTATCCTGGGTGAACCCAGACGTAAAATTAC
>JBAMJV010007431.1:0-45000 GCA_037951105.1 Echinarachnius parma
CGGAGCTCCTATATATTGCTTCCAGCATGTCCATCTCTCAAATCCGAGGCGTCCAGTGGCGCAGCCAATTAGCCCAATCCAGGGTTATAGGGTAGTAGTGTAGCATGGTCGGACTGATTAGGGAGGGGGGGGGGGGGTCTCGAATTATTGGGGACACACTCTATTCATTTCTTTATATTGTACACGATTTTCCCTTGAGTTTTTCATAAGTGTTATTACATTATTGGGGGCACGTCTCCCCCCCCCCCCCCCCCCCCCCCCCATTTCCCCACTGTGATACACCACTGACCGGTGCACGAAGGTTAAAGGCAGGGATGGGGGCGGGTTAAAGGATGCAAGGGTTTAGAGCTTACCCATGATGAGGGGAACCTCCACCAAAATAGATACGGATAGCGTTATTATGTAAATCAATCTCAATTTAAATTCAATTCACAATGTATAGAGTACCGAAGTGTGACGTCAGAGCTATTCATTGCCATGGGTAATGGTTCTAAACAATGTCAGGCAAGCAATGAATTGGTGATTTAGCGGTTGCTAAGAAGGCAATCGTCCGGCTCCGACCCACTACAAAATGTCAGTATGAAAGGACAAGTTGTTTAGAACCATTACTATGCCATAACAAAAGCATGTGACGTCACTACTTCGGTACTCTATTGATGTTCAGTCCCCATCAACGAATTACAATCAAATAATACATTATTATACTTGCAGAAAACATACCAAACGCTAGATACAGTGTAATGATTTATATTAAAAGTTGTATTTAATACAATTATCAAATTAATGTTGTGATCAGAATAGTTATACAAAAGATACGAGGCTAAAGCACAAACAATTAATTGTCGTTACAAACTACATTAAAAACAAATATTAATGGAAACAATTTGTGTACATCTCGGTATGTGGCCATCTGTCAGCATCTGTTACTTAGCCTGCCTTGTGTTAAATAAATCAGAGCAAATACCAATATTTTATATTCAAATGGTATTTTGAATATGTAACAAATCATCGGGCGGTAAACAACTTCAATGTCACTTTAATAATGTATTTCTCTATATCTACTTCTACTTTTTATAGCACTTTTGACGCCTCCGAACTTGAAAATTTGTCACTTGTTAATAATTTACCCCAAATCAAGGTTAATGTGAGACCGAACACCTGTTTTGAGAAAATAATCTCGATAAACAACTTAAAGTTATTATTTGTTATGATGTATTTCGATTTGGGGTAACATTTTGACACCTCCAAACTTGAAGTATTTCGTCATTTAACTATTTATTCTGCATCAAGGTTAATGTGAGATAAATCACCTTGATAAACAACTCCAGTCTTATCTTTTTATTAATGTAGTTTTTTTTTTATAATCGCTCTCATTTGTATACATTTTTTGACACCCACACTCTAGACTCGAAATAATTTATTGTACATTTATTCTGCATGAAGGTTAATGTGACATTAAACTACATGTTTTTTTGTCACACTTTCCTTTATTGGGTTAACTCTTAAATATAAAACAACAGTTTTGAGAACCCCTCAAACCAAACACTACGTAAATATTCCTTATAATATCCCGCGATAATGTGAAAGAAATAATGTATCATAAATCATCATGAATGTAGAGGACGGTCTTGAAATTGACTATTCAAGCGATCAAAATGTTTGAAATAAGATGAGTCGGGACGCCCTATATGCAATTCATCGTTAATGGAAAGCAGTAGCACGAAGAGATCGAAGCGAATATATGTCCCGGGCCAATTAGGCAGGTACAGTAGACTGTGTAACAGTGGCGTAGCTATGGAGGGTGGGGGGGGGGGGGGGGGGTGGGGGCTAGAGGTACGTGCTACCCTCCCCGATAATTTGACAACACAATGAGAAAATACACCGGCAGATATAGGGTTATCTATAGCTCGATCGGTAGGGGCACCGGTCTATAGCAATCCGGAGGGCTCGAGTTCAAATTCCAGAGAAACCCTATTTTCCTTGCTATTTTTCATTTATATCATATATTTCTGGTAATTTTCCTATATGTTTGAAACAAAAACAAAGAAACACTAAGGAGTGCCCCAATGATTCGCGTGCCCCCCCCCCCCCCTCCCCCCCCCTCCCCCCTCCCCAATCAGTCCGACCACGCTATACCACTGCTATGGAATGTTGGTGCGATTTTGGGGGCGCTATACTTTTTCAAGTTTTACTTTTCAGCTAATAATTATTTCTTCAAATTTTACCGTCTGTATCCCATTCGACAATATAAATTAATAAATTGGCTCAATATTCATGTTTTCGATAACTTTTCCAAAAGCGGCCATTTACCACTGACGATAAAACATTCCACCACGCCTCAATTTTGATTATTATTTTTCCTTTCCGTTCTTAATTTAGTGCACAATATGACATATTTGACACTACTGAGCTTTGAAATATATTGTGATATATACCATCTCTGTTGCATAAAAATGATGAAGGTTAAAGTTATCTTTAACACCTGTTTTCACGTTTTATGTACCTGGTACTAATGGTGTTTAACCGTGTTTAACCCTTTATAAGTGCCAGCGGTCTCAAATTGCACCACACTACAATGTACGCACAAACTGTTTATGAATCTTTAGTACTAAAGTATACCTCGCGTATTAGCGAGAATGCCAACAATTAAATAGTTATGTTTTTATGTATCTTTTCTTTAATTATGACACTGGCGCCGATTAATATTTACGATGGCCCCCATTGAATCTTCGGTAGATAATATTATTTATGTTTACAGCCCTGACACGTCATTCCTATATGTCTGCTCTCCGTTGTAATATATCCATCCATCGGGTTCATCCGTGCATATCTTCTTCACACAATTGCACGTTTTCGTTTGATCAAGGAGGTTTGGTTTGATTATGAGAAAGAAAGAAATAACGATAATGTGTTGTAATCATAGGCCCGAGAGGCAGGGGGCTATGTATAAAAGGAGGCTGCAGAAAATGTATATCACATTCGGGGAAATTCATTTCAAACAGTATTTGGGAAAGAAACCTGTCATTTTCGGGCAATTTTGTATTTGTCAGGTGCTTGAAAAACGGGAAAGATGGTGTTTGGGCTGAAGACCTCTGCCCCCTGGCTCATTACTGGGAAAATGATAATTACAACATATCTGCCCAAAGTGAGCTGATTTTGCCCGAAAAGTTGATGTTTTTTTTGACAAATATTAACTGACTTTTGCCCGAATATGGGCGATTTCGACACTCTCGGCGGTTGCAACACCCAACCCCGACCTAGCGACTCGAGCGTGCGCCTTTGTATTATCTCATGATGATATAATTTTGTTTTATACCAAATAATACGATTTACCTCCGAGCTCCCCCAATGATATCATTGGCCCTATAATATGTTTGCTTTCCACGTGAGTTTGAACCCCTTCTTAATCAAACAAAATAGTCGCGGTGACGTCCTGATGTTGTCCGGATGACATCCTACACCGTTTCTATTAAAGGGCAATGAAACCCAAGCAAAATGTTGCTTTCATATTCTTGAAGAGATTAAGAAGAAGAATCTCTGAAAGTTAGAGCATAATCGGGTAAGAAACAAGAAAACTACGGCTCTTTGAAGATGTCCATTTATTCATATGGGGAACTCAAATTGGCAACGCACTCTGATAAGTGTGTGGACAAATCCCCATATGTTTTGTACACAAATGTTCCCATTTTTACAGTTCTCTTCATAGTCACAATTTTTCCATTCTCCCAACTCATGATATGTTATGTATAAAAGCATTCTACAAGACATATGTTGAACTCGAACGAAGGGTAAACATAAATTTTGAGAAAATTTAACAAAACACAAATTTTGTGTACAAAATGTATGGGGAGTTGTCCACAACTTTGCCAGAGTGCGTTGCCAATTTGAGTCACTCGAAGAAATACATGGCTCTTTTCAAAGAGACATAGTTTTCTCATTTCTTGACCGATTGTGCTGAAATTTTCAGAGACTGTTCATTATATTTAGTGTCTTATAGTGCATACAACAATTTGTCTGGATTTCATTGTCCTTTAAAGGGGTATTCCGGGCCTGATAAAACCATTCGTTATTTGAATAAGCAGAATAAGAGGCATAATTGGTGAAAGTTTGATCAAAATCGGACAAGAAACGCGAGAGTTATACGTATTTGAACATCATGTAGTAATGAGCGATCGTTTCAAAATTGCCGCCATATGTAACATCATTGACGAGCAACTCGCCATGGCTTTAGTACATGAAAATACACTTATTTCTCATTTTCGTTGCTAAAAATAAATTTTTCTCTGCTTGTTTTCACGAATTCATAGAAAAATATCGATGGGCCAACCTCTCTAGAATTTGTAAGCTCATAAATATGCTTTGTTATTAAGAAAATTTAAATTTTGTACAAGTTCCATGTAGAAGTCAAAATGGCTGCAGCTCGCAAGTGACGTCACGATCGATAGCAATTTCGAACGATACTAAAAATCAGAGCAAAGTTCATCCTGTCATAACTTTTTTATCGCTCTACCGTTTTGGCTCAGATTTTCGATCATGATTCTTCATATTCACTTCATTTTATAGCAAACATCACATTTCTGGGGTGGAATTCCCCTTTAAGAAGCTCCAATCGGGATAACATCAGGACGACATCGGGGTAAGATTCACCCTAGTCGGGTCAGGGTGATAGCGCGGTGACGTCCTGACAACATCAGGATGACATCCTGATAAACCTTGTATTAAGAAGCGCGCGGAACGTTACCCGGGTAGAAGACGTGATGGCCGTGAACAATAAACACAGCGCGCGCCGATACTATGTGTCGCCCCAGCTGTTCGCGTGATGAGGGAGGTGCGGTTGTTATGGTAACCTACCCGAGTGAGGATTTTGCGGATTTTAGATTAAGAATAGGTCCGAAGGCTTGCTGCGTGTTTTACGACCTGACCCCCTACTGTTTTGTATCTATCCACTAGTCGCTCGGTTAACATCGAGGTGAGGTTTATTTTTCCCAATTAAGAAGGGGTTGTCACAGTAATTCAATGAATCTAGTGAAAGTGCAGTTGTGTGGACAACTGAGAAGGACGCAAAAGAGGACTTGACTTATTAATATGTAATCTCCCTGGGCCGATGGACGGAAACTTTGCGCGTCTAAAAAGGATGCTGGGGAAATAACTTATAAGCTAGATTGGTACGTTCGTCCCCTGCAATTGAAATGGGACAGATTAACTTAAACTGAACATTTGAATAGGTAGGTTCATACTTAGATTGGTGCGTTCATCCCCTGCAATTAAAACGAGACAGACTTATACTCAAAATGAACATTTGTAGCAAGACAGTGTTAGCAGAAGGGAATGACATGAACTTAGTTTGTCGATCAAAAGTTTGTTTAATATAAGATAGTTTCTGATTGAAATGCCACAAAAGACATAAACCCTGTGGTTTGCCTCTCTTTGCACACCGATGGTCTGTATTGCACACTTGACAACTAGGCCGCTACATCGACAAACTTTGTGAAAGTGAGATTGATGTGGACGCTTTAATAATATAGATATGGGATAGATACTTCACGTATAATCTCCCTGGATGGGCTGCTGGGCGGAAACTTTGCGCGTCATAAAGGATGCTGTGGAAATAACGTATAAGCTGGATTGGTGCTTTCATCCCCTGCAATCAAAATGAGACAAACTAAATAAAAACAAACATTTTGGAAAACTATTAGCAGAGGGGTATGACATGAACTAAATTTGTCGATAAAAACTTGGGGGGGGGGGGGGGTGGGCTGCATCCCTCTGGAGTTTAGAAAACGTCCATATTCGGGATAAAAGCACCCAACATTCGGGCAGAACCGATGGTCTGTGTTGACCCTAGACAGGTGAGATTGATGTGGCTGCTTTAAAAAGGATATTATTAATAATATCCATAAGCTGCTGGACGGAAACTTTGCGCGTCTTAAAGGATACAGGGGAAATAACTTCTAAGCTAGATTGGTGCGTTTATCCGATTCCCCTGTAATTAAAACGAGACAAGCTACCCCAAAACGTACATTTTGAGCACGTATTAGAAGAGAAAACTCACTAAGAACGAACATTTCTGACAAGTTTTAGGGGAAGAGTGGAGACAGGAACTTAGTGTGTCAATTACCATTGATTACTGACTTTAAAAACCCGGACATATTCGAAAACATCGATTTTGAATATGATGAACTGTAACACGCTGGAACAGTGTATTACATAATGTTTATTTATTGCGAACAACATATACACATAACGATAATTAGTTTATTAACATGATATAAGTATACTGTAGAATCACCCTGGTGATTATCTAAATTAAGTTATTTTGTATACGTATTTTACCGTTAAATATACCTACTATTGATTATGCAAAGATAATTGGTACACACGTCAACAGGTATGCGAATGGCATAGAGCCACCTAAGCAATAATCTATTAGTAATCTCGAAGTTTCTTTTGATTATTTCTGATTTGGCAGCAAAGAGAAAAACAACTCTAAACGATAATTATTTCATGCCCAAACATTAGGGGCAGGGGCCGCGGAATCGGGGGGGGGGGGGGCTCTCCCCCCCCCCCCCCCCCCCCCACTTTTTTGGCTTAAAACAAAGAAATATATAAGCACAAAATAATACTTATAATAACAGCCCAAATGAGGTCAGCCCTCACTTTCAAAACCTTTCCGCGGCCCCTGATGGGTAAGTAATAATGTTCGTATTCCTTTTTATAAACGTGCCAACTGTGTCTGATAATATTTCATGTGTCAACATGCATGAGTGAATAATCTGAAATGGACTCTTCTATGTAATAATCTTGTAATATTCTCATACGTAGCTTCTCTTTTTAAATTTATATAATGTTTTTATTTCTGATCTAGCGGATTGAGAGAAGACAAAACAAGTGGCGTAACTACAGGGGCAGTGCCCCCCCCCCCCCCCCCCCAAAAAAAAGTATGCTTACCAGCATTCAGAATATGGAAAAGATTTTAGGTACAAAAGTCATAATTCTTTAGCACCTAAATGGTGAAGACCTTTATTTATTTTATGAGGTAGATAGAGCAGGCAGAAGGGCAATATTCGGACCACTTAAAAGTAGCACTTTCCTGTGCCCACTCACGGAAATATGAGGCCCCCTGTATGTCTGGTGCCCCCCACCCCCCCCCCCCCCCTCCCCTTCCCCCAACACACACACTTTACAAATCCTAAAGCTACGCCATGCACTGGAAAAACAACAGCGCGGATTATATGAATTAACATGTATGAATGATAAAAACTCCCCTCGGTACTAATATTTTTAATGTAGTTTCATTGTTTTACTTCGCCTGGGCCTGCGCCTTTTGTTTTTACGAATGAAGAGGAGAATAAAAGACCCAGGAAACCTTGTCAACACATTAAAACGTTTATCATATTTGTCTTTATTTAGAATAAGAAAGTGACAGACCTAATAAAAAAATCATGATAGATGGAGGTCGGCTGCTTTATTTTATATTAAAAAAAAGATTATGAATGTTTTTGATGGTTTGATTTATTAAATTAATAAGATGCCCTGTGGGAATATTCCTTAAATTTACACCTTAAATTATATCATTATTGATGTGTGGGCGTCAAGGTTATTAAAGACTCTGCATTCCTTGTTTTATTTGTATTCATTAATGTTCTCTTGCTGTTTGTATCAAATTGTGCTTGAGATTGGAATTATTCCCAACAGGTGAAGCATTGTCGCCAATAATATTTAGCTCATAAAACTCCCGATGATAGCAGATGATAAACACATGACTGAAACTATATGGCAAATACAGTAAATCAACAGGAATGAAAATGAATGATTACAATCTCTGTTGCGTTGGTAATGATATATATAACATAAAAATAGCTCACCCTTTATCTTTCTTATACCCAACTACTTTTATTCCCCCCTTTTCTTTTCTCATATTCACTTGCTTAAAGGCATATATGCGTGGGTTATAGTGAGTAGTCAGCAAATTCCAACTCGACTCCACCGTAATCTCTCGAGGTAAACTTACGATATGTGTTGGATCGATCGAAGAGCGGTGCTTCGAAATATCTGAACACGGGCCTTCTTATGAGATTGCATGCAGCAAACAGCTGGTATCAGTTACCGAGCGAATTTTTCACGCTATCACCTAAAGCATCAAACAGCGGCACTTTGAAGTCGGTTGCGGTTAAGCGTGTTACGTGATATTTTCGCTCGTAAACATCTCTGATGGACCTCCATTCGACTAGTACAAACATTCCGAACGCGACTATTTTTGATGCATTTTTGACTCGGGTATTCGGAAGTGGGACAGTTTGCGATCGCTACTTATAACTGAGCCAATGGGGATTACGTACCGTGCGTAAAAGTGCGCAAGATGGATCCACGCGTCTAATATACCGGTCTGAATTCCCTTTAAAATATTATTGGTCAGTTTTACCAATGTTTGAATGTATTATTATTATTATTATTATTATTATCATTATTATTATTATCATTACTATTGTGTGGATGTTGCTGCTGTAGTTACAATTAATAACATAGCATATATTATATCATGACTATCATTATTGGTTTTCAATATTACGTTTCAATATTCGTGTATTTTCTTGTAAAATAACTCCCCGCGGCCTAATACTCTGTCATTGCGATCTTCAGAAATATCTATCCGTCTGCCAAAGTAATCAGAAAATATGAAAGAAAACAATCATGCTAGCATAAACAAAACTCCTCGCCTTTTATTCTGTACTTTTTGTTTGCAATAGTACGTTCACAGTTTGATCTTGACCTTCCTGTCATAAATTGAATTGCGAGAAAGAAAGGAAATAAGAAGAATTTTGATGCAAAAAGCAATAAAAGCCAGGTTTGAACTTTCGAAAGTTAGGGTTAGGTCGCCAGTGTATTATACACAATAATACCTATCAAATTTTAAATGATACCTTACTCAACTTTTGATGAATAGAAAAATGTATTTCCTATGAAGCCGTATTCATCGCTGTTGCACTAAACAAAACAATGCCTAGTTGTCATGCCAATAACACTTCGCGCATATTATATCAAGGTACATATATTTTGGGAAGGTATGCAGCTGCCCCTCATTTGAGAGCCCTTGCACTAGAAAACTTGATTTAAAAAATATATAACACCACATGAATTTTTTTTTATCACGAACTGTCCCCTTCCGGTTAAACCCTTTCCCTTCTATTTTCGACACGCCTACTCCTAAATGACCTTATCTGTGGTACTGTACGCGGCAAGAAATTGAAATGTTACTTTAGGGGACACAATTCATATCGTTGAGCAAAAACAGCAAGACCTTCTAACCAGCATGAGTTCGAAATAGACGTTGATTTCCCTGCGAGCAAGGTTGGTGTGCGAGGATAAACCCTTTCTCTCCCTATATTACATTTTACATAGAGTGTTTATAGTATAATATAATTGTTCACGTAGGCAGTGAGTTAATCCAGTAACGCATTTGAGGCAATGTAACTGGACAAGCTGGTATGTAATATCAAGGATTTATGCGGAATTATTATCAAGAATTTATCATAAATCCTTTGTAATACCGTGCATTTGAACTGCCCGCACAGTGTGCCTATTTCTTATGAAAATACTGACCAATTAACAACGTCTAGTGCATGCTGAGGGTACGTTGCTTCGTATTATTTCAGCCTTTTCTGAATGAATCAAAATGTTTGGCGAATGGGGGCTTAAACTGAAATTTCGTGGCCATTACTAAACGAACTTTTTACCCTCAAAATATGTTGAATAACATGTTTTTGTTCTTTTTGTTCTTTATTATTTTTGTCAATGCAACACAGCACCAGGGTTTTCTGTAGCTCAGCTGTTAGAGCACCGATCTAACAATCCGGAGGTCTCGGGTTCGAATCCCGGAGAAACCCTATCTTCTTTTGCTCTTTTCATTTATATTATATATTTCTGGTCAGTTTCCATTTGATATGTTTGAAATAAAATACAAACAAATACAAATAGTGACGTAGCGCCGGGGTTAGTGGGCATGATGGCACGAGCCCCCAGTAATTTGATAATAACAAATTACCCTTTACAATAAAAAATAAAAAATACATAAATAGAGTGTGCCTCAAATAATACGCCCCCCCCCCCCCCCCCAATCAGTCCGACCACGCAAAGCCACTGAATGCACACTAAAACAAACCGAAAGGTCGACAAATGAGGGCAACTCCTTACTGACAATGTCCATCAGACACGTGATATGTAATCAAAATATTGTTCTGGGAAGTGATTTCGTGTTCGGTGACCACTGATGGGATGGTATTATTCCAGCAGAACATGGACATCAAGTGCTGTCAACATGATATGAGACAGGTCCCTATTTGAATTACACGTTCTCGCGAGGTTAGATCGTCGTACAAAAATGTCCCAAAACAGCGATTAATTTTTTATTAAAAAGACGCATTCCATGATTCCTATCCATATTCACACTGCCAATCACACACATAATATGTTAATTGATCGTTACATCAGAAGGTCATGTAGGGTCAAGACAATGACGAAGTTTATAGTACATGGCAGCCGAACATTTCTGTAAAAAATGATTCTTCTTTTGAAATACTAATCTAGATCAATGTATTATTTTATGCTAGAATTATGATATTATTATTGCTAAAAAAATCGGTATGATATACACTGCAACTTATTCTGACATTGACAATTTACCAGATACAGGCATTGTTATCTAAATATCGCGATTTTTCTGTGAAAAATGATTCTTCTTTTGAAATACTAATCTAGATCAATGTATTATCTTATGCTATAATTATGATATTATTATTGCTACAAAAATCGGTATTATATACACTGCAACTTATTCTGACATTGACAATTATAACATGATACAGGCATTGTTATCTAAATATCGCGATTTTTCTGTGAAAAATGATTCTTCTTTTGAAATACTAACCTTTGGCTAGATCAATATATTATTTTATGCTAGAATTATTATGATATTATTATTGCTAAAAAAATCGGTATTATACACTGCAACTTATTCTGACACTGACAATTTACCAGATACAGTCATTGTTATCTAAATATCGCGATTTTTCTGTGAAAAATGATTCTTCTTTTGAAATACTAACCTAGATCAATATATTATTTTATGCTAGAATTAGGATATTATTATTGCTAAAAAAATCGGTATGATACACTGCAACTTATTCTGACATTGACAATATACCAGATTCAGGCATTGTTATCTAAATATCGCGATTTTTCTGTGAAAAATGATTCTTCTTTTGAAATACTAATCTAGATCAATGTATTATTTTATGCTAGAATTATGAAATTATTATTGCTACAAAAATCGGTATGATACACTGCAACTTATTCTGACATTGACAATATACCAGATACAGGCATTGTTATCTAAATATCACGATTGAGAGATTACAGGAAGGCAATCGCACACAAGATTAGCCTCTTTAGCCTCGATCATATTAGGCGCTATATAAATCGAGTATATTATTATTATTATTTTATAGTAAGGATGGGTGTAGATCGATAAATCAGTCCCTCTCCTCGTTCGTTGATTCAGTGGGATAGTATGACGTCATAATATTAAAGGACCCCTCGAGAATGAGGTGGATTTTTCTGTCTAGGATGGGTGCTACCAAGGTTGATCCTGACTATACTCGTAAATGCCACTGTCAACATAGCCGATACATCATGTAAATTAGTATACAGGTGAAGCTGTCACCATGTTCTTGCCCGAAGTATCGGCATCTCATGATGATCGCAGTAATGGCGATTAATAGACGGGACGAAATAGAACTATGATAATATAGTATAATTATGCTAAATATCCAAATATACATAGCAATTATGACAGTTTTATACGGCGGAAACGGGAGCGATCTCTCATTTCCCAGGTATACAAAACAAGTAATGATAGTTATATATTTTATATCGCCAATCATTATGTCAACATACACTGTTAACAATCATGCACATTGGTATATACTGAAGCTGTCATCATGTTCTTGTCCTAACTATCACCTCGTGATGAACTCAGTAATGATGATTAATATAGAGCTGTAGTGCCACCCCCTTTGTGACCCCATCCTCTCCCCTAGATCTGGGCTGACCCTTAGTACATGCCTTAAGTTATGCTATTAAAAGCCAGTGACGTAGCGTGGTCGGACTGATTGGGGGCATACTTATTATTGGGGGCACACTGTATGTATTTCTTTATTCTAAAAATAATTTCCACCTTTGCTATTGTTTTTTAAATCAAATTATCGGGGGCACGTGCCTCCCGTGCCCCCCCCCCCCCCCCTCCAAAATAACTACACCACTGTCAATAGCAATACCTCACCCGCCGGTGTGACAGGGATAAGTGTCCGCCCAGGGATAATTGGCAGTGACGTCATTCGGACATTTTTAAAATCCTATTTTTGACCATTGTCGAGCCTTCATACAGACGGAGACACACACATACACACTCCAACACAAACGTACAGACATACACACATGCATACGGACATCAAACGAACAGTAATTTACTCATTATGTACACTTAACTCATTCATGACGTCACATCGACGCGTTTGACGTCACTCATACAACATAACCGTCTTTGTGTGTTTATTCAATAAAATGAACTTGAATAAATATCAATTGAACTGATATGCCACAAAACATTGCTTTTACACGTTACACACACACAAAACCCACATTGACGGAGTAATTTTAACAGATATCCCTTGTTTTAATTTGCCCTGGACACCTGGACAATTATCCCTGCCACACCGGCTGGCCAGAATAAAAGTATCTTAATAAAAGTCATATTTCTGACTAATCCAGGGAATTATTTTGCTAACAATGGTGATGAACAACATGTCATTTTAATGCTACCTTTGTTGCCTTGTTCTTGCCCCCCCCCCCCCCCCCCCAACTGGCCCCAACGGGCCCCCAACGGCCCCCAATGGCCCCCTACCACCACCATTTTGGATTGATCTGGCTCGCCACTGCTGTGCATACTGGATCCGTCACCCACTTGACCTATAAGTATCACTCCGCAACAGTGGCGTACCCAGGATTTTTTAAAGGGGGGGGGGGGGGGGGTTTCTTCAGAAAAAATTCTGTCAGCGGGGGGGTAGTCGAAGAAAATGTTCAAAGCCGAGACCAAGTACCTTCAAAATTTTCTAGAGGTCGAGACCACGGTTTTTCGCACTTTCCGAGGCCGAGATCATCAAAAATGACGGTCGATACCACTACAATTTCGTCTCGAGACCAGTTAAAATTTGAAAGGGGGGGGGGGGTTGAACCCCCCCCCCCCCCCCCTCTGGGTACGCCTATGCTCCGCAATGATAACGAATGTGCATGATCATGTTTACCTCCTTCTCCTTGTGGGTTATGTTTTGTAGTGATAGCTCGCTACTGATGCAACATCCAGTCCTATCCAGTATATATATAGGAACATGTAGTTCCAACCTGGATCTATCGCCCTCTTGCCCTAAGTTAGTATCACCCCGACATGCTTTAGGTAATGATTTGATGATCAAGAAATAGCTTTATAATGTCAATTTCCTCGTTCTTGTGGCCTCTACCATTTTGGATTGATGGTTCGCCACTGATGCAACTATTGTATCCACACCCTGGATTGTCGCCCTCCTGTCCTTACTAACCCAAATTTCAACCCGGCATGGTTTTGGTTACGATTGTGATGATGATCAAATCATAGCTTTATAATGACAATTTCCTTGTTCTTGCGCCTCTACTGATGCAACATCCAATAAAGGAACATGTATTTCCACCTTCGAGTGTCGCTCTCCTGTCCTTACTGGCCCAAGTTTCACCCCGAAAGGATTTTGGTGACGATGGCAATGATCATTATGTCGTTTTAATGATAGCTGTGTTGAACATGTCGTCCACCTCGCTCCTGCAGTTACATGTTTTCCAAATTCTTTCTTCAACATAATATAGCCGTACCGTCGTGCATGGGCCGGGGATGGGGCATGATAACAAATGCATAGAACATTGTTTATTAAAAGGGATCTTATAACTTTGTTGCCACACGCAAAACCTGATCAAGGGTTCATGACATTGTGTGTATGTCTGCTGACCACGATAATGTTTGTGGTAGTTTCAACACAAATAGATGTTCTATATGCCCAAGCGAAAATGAGCGAAAATGTTAAGTTATTTGCTACTGTGTACACAGTTTAAATGATCCTCACTATTTTATTTCAATTAAAGTAATCTACTGTAAATAATGGATTGGACATTTTATTTTTTTAAAAGGAAGAGGAAAACAGCAAGGACCACTTGAGATGCAAGTGGTCAATTCAGACAAAGTTACTATAGATCCCTTTATTGTAACAAGCTTCACCAATCACTATTGTCCTTGCCCTTAGCTTCTTTGTCCCACCCCACCCCACCCCACCCCAACACCTCCGCGAGGGTCGACTCTGGTTATGCCAGCGCACGGATGTTGAATGTGAAGATCATGTTCTCGTAATGATGTCGGCCATTTTGATCTACTACCGGTAAAGCCCGCCCAGTCGATGAAAGATGTAGCATCGGTAAATGTAATCAGTCGGATTATTTTGTCTTTATTCCTTCGACGATATACCCTTCATGTCACATATGACTTGCCTGGTATGTCGTCCAAAGCTAGGTAGCTAGAACATGGTTTGGATGGGTAGAATGTTTATTACTATACTGTATATAATGTATACGTTATACGGTCATGGACAGAAATGAAAATCAGCCGGATCATTATTTTCTTCTCGCTATTCTCTTGGACGAATCACTTTCTGTCACCTGTGACTTGCACGGTATGTCGTCCACATCTAGGTATCACTGTATGGATATAATATTAATTACTAGAGAGTGTATACGTTATATGGCCTTCTTACCTAACAAAATATTAATTTCATATCATGGATGAAAATGAGGATCATTCGTCTCGTTCTTCATGACTTGCCCGGTATGTCGCCCACAACTATAGTTAGAACATGGTTTACATGGATAAAATGTTCATTACTTGATAATGTATATACGTGATATGGCCATCTTATACGATGTATGAAGATGAAAATCAGCAGGATGATTTTGTCTTTATTTATTCCTTCGACGAGACTCTTTCTGTCACCAATCACTTGCCAGGTATGTCGTCCACAGCTAGGTATATAGAACATGGATTGTGTGGATAGAATGTTAATTACTTGATAAGGCACAGGGTCATCTTATAAATATGGCAAATTCTGTTTCAAAGCCTGAACGAAAATGAAAATCGGCCAGATCATTTCGTCTCGTTCTTTCTTGGACGACAGTCCGACACCCTTTCTGTCACCTATATGACTTTAACGGTATGTTGCCACATAGTTAAATTACAGGATATGGTATACAATACGGCCATCTTATATGACAACAGGGTGTTATACCCGTGAAATAGCAATCAGCTGGATCATTTCGTCTCGTTATTCATTGGACGACACTCTCTCTGTCACCTCTAACTTGTACGGTATGTCGTCCACAGAGGTGAATCGCTAGATAACGTATACGGTACATGGAATATGAACCAAATATTATGATAGCCGTTCATTTTGTAAGAAGGTTTTTGTTAACCAGTTCAAGACAATTTGGTTTTGGTATAACATGCATTGTCAATAGTCCACAACCAGACCATGTTGTGAACTAGCCCTTAGCGGGTTACCGCCAGGTTTCTGTAGGGTGCAGGATCGGACACGTCAAATAGTGCTACACCGGGACAGCTAGACCAGCCCTGGGCCGCGTTTCATAAAACTTTTATAATTGGTGAAAGTGTCCAATTATTGTAACTACCGTGGCAACAGCTATAATTCTCAATGCTGATTGGCTGATGACCAGCTAGTTACAACAATTGTGTACACCGCTCATACACCAACTAACTTGCCCCTATCAAGTATCCCCCGCCCCGGTCTGGTCTTGTCCTGGTTATACCAATATGAGTTGTGTGACTCTCGTTTGATCCTTCATTATATAGCGCTATATCACGTGCCGCTGGTCGACCACGGGTGGATGAATCTAGGCCAGGCCAGTGAACCTACAACATGTAGCCGATGCGATGATACAGTCAGACAGATAGTATTCCCTCTCAACAATTTAAACTTAGCAGCACGAGGCGTTGATAATTAAGAAACCGCAGGCTACGGCTTCTTGATTAAGCATGTATGTACATGTATCATGCATTATTTATTGGATCCTCTGGATCTATTTTGTGGTTGAAAAATAAACATTGTAAAATACTGAATTGAATCGATTACAATTAGTTTGTGTTTATTATATAATCGATCCATGTGTTAATGAAATAAAGTAGTATTAAAAACAAAACAAGAACATACAGATTGCAGCCGAAAATTTTATGTTTCAGTACTTTTAAATATATGCCATTGTGCATAAGCACATTGTGCATAAGCACATTGTGCATAAGCACATAAGCACAAATTGTGCATAAGCACAATTAAATGCTTGAAAAAATTATTTATAGATAAAAATACCATAAAAACACATGATTAAATTTAGACTTTAATCACCGTCGTCATTTCATCTTTTTTATTTTATAGAAAATAACTTATTCCAAAGCAAGAACGATTTATCATTAATTAATTTTAACTCATACAAGTATACTTTAAAAAAGAATGTAATCACATTAATTCACACATCGTGTGATAATCGATTATTTGAACATGATCGTTCAAAATAAAGTATATAATCGATCATAATCTTGGGAACTGTTACGGTTAACATTTTGAATAATTGAAAAACAAACTACGATTGAAAATCATGAATCTCTACTTCATGATAAACAATGATTATAGTCGTACCCAGGATTTTTTTCAAGGGGGGCGTTTTATCTTCATTCATTGGCGTAGCTGGGGTGTGTTTTAATACATAAAATAGTGAGTGTTTTTGTTAAACACCCCCTTTAGCGAAAACATGACTGTCATGTTTTCGCTAAAGGGTACCCCCCCCCCCCCCCCCTCGGTACGCCTATGACAATGATTCATAATAGGATAAGTATAACGATGGCTACATATTGACATGATAAGTGGCAGTTGTGGATATCTAACGTAGATAATATGTTTTTTTATTAATTTATTCAACACATGGATCGATTATATAATTATCAAACACTACATAATTGTAACCGATTCACTTCTTTCAATTTTGATTTTAAAAAAAATATATATATACTGCGTTAGGGATCGGGGTTCACTCAGGTCATGTGAAGTCTGCATTCAGTTTATCAATAACATAATTTTGAAGGATTTTAATTTTTAAGTGGTTCCCTGAGACTATATTAGGGTTATTCATTATTACATGTGTGCGTATACGTACGTTATGTATTTTGTTATTTGCAATGTAGCACTGTATGATTGCAAGGATCAAGGACCAATCATCGCTTCCTGATGGATTAATGACGGAACGCTAAACTTGGGAGAGTGCACCATCTCCTCTAGATATCATTTTGTATTATGAAGCTAATAGAAGGGGCATTTCATTTCATCAACTTCCACTTTACCAAAGAGACAAACAATATAAAATATCAACGAAAAGCGAACAAAAAATTGAATCGAGCTAGATACAAAAGTGGGGAAATAAAACAGCATAGGACTTTGGCTATGGTTGTACGATCCATGTATTATATAAAGAGCAAACGTGAAATCGGCATTTGCATCTTCATTATCATGCTTTACTTTCATATGCAATGTAAAGGCCAATACAATTAGGAACTCTTATTGAGGAGGTTAATATGCAATGGGAACGCTGTATCAGTGTATTATCATTTATGCTATGCATTGTGAAGGTCAATATATAGGTAACCATTATATCGTATGTCGATGACAATGTCAGCGGTCTCCACCACTTCGTGGCCCCCAGCTGGTCATGATTCAGCCAAGAGTACGTAGTTTTCCCCAAAGTGGCGTGGTTTTACCCCAAAATTAGGCCTATGTAATTCATCAATAATTTCATGGTGCCCTATAACCAGTTCGCCACAGATTTGCACGGGTTTTCGCGCCGCGCATGCCTATGTCGCGGCCCTGCACGCGACCAATTTGAAAAACGAAGCCGTCATTTTAACCCCTTGTCTACGGGAACCTGGTGGGCTATGTACAAATGTTAAGCGGGTTGCAGAATCTCGAAGGAAATTCCTAGACAAAATACGTCGGTTGTAAATTACCTTTATAAAAAGCGTCAATTAGTCGGCGTCGCAATATTTATGGCAATATCACATAAAGATTAAAATGATCTTTAGAAAGCAATTGAATCCGAGTGGAATCTCTGTAATGTGACCCAATCAAGGTTTACACCGCCAATAATACTGATAAGTAACAACTTTCACTCCCAAGACGCAGCATTTTTAAAGAGATACTTAAGAATTTGAACTTTGTAAGAAATTGCTCTCTTGTGTTTTTATTTGAATGAAGGAACAGTGGACTATACATGTATAGGATTTCTAAAGTGAGTGCATCAGGAAATCCGACTGTGTTCTATGAAAATATATTGATACTTGACGTTGGCCAGCGCCCCAAAGTATTTATAATTTTAACATCATCCCATGCATACATATCCGTGCAAACGTGCATCGTGTCAATACATTGTATTTTTTTATATTTATAACGAGATGTTATTATTTGAAAAAATGCTCTGCTGTTTTCAAACAAATGTAAAGGTATACACATCATTAATTTCAATTGCTACATAATACACACGGTAACAAAAATCGAGGCTATTTCTTCGAAAAAATAAATTCTACTATACAAAAACACCACATTAGCTTTAACATTTTGAGTGCGTCAAACTGGATGTAGTGGATGAAGACAACCATCAACGGGACACGGCAGGCGTGCCTGGCGGTGCCTAGAACAGAAGTGGCTGATATGGCACCGTGGGGTAAATATTTAGACGCGACAGGTGATAAAAGTATGCATAAATCCTCCCGACGCATCTTTTTGTGCCACCATTTTGGCATCCTATCTGGCCTCATCTGACCGGGTTATAGGTATTGATGGTGACATACATTTCCCATTGCCACTGGTGTAGACTAGGTGGGGGAGGCAAGTAGGCCCCCCCCCCCCCCCTTCCCCCCTTACCACCATTTCTTACCCGACCCCCTCGATTGTTGCCATCTCTTGGTGTATAAAGAGACATATTGATAAGACATAATAACAAAATTTAAAAAATATCACCAAATTTATTGTTGTATTATGCTTCCCCGTTGCGATATAATTATTTACTCTCTTTGCCGCAGTCGGGTTTACCACTTTCACCCCCTCTTCCATGCCCTTTCCCCGGCGCATGCATCTGGACCTTTTATGGTGATTGCCCATTTCGCTATCCTATTATTTTTCAGATGATAATGTCACTCGTGAGAGGTTTCTGGTTTAGAAGCAATTGTTGATATAAAAAGATTATCTTGTAACAAGACCAACTCAGTGTTGTTGTAGTTGAACAAAATAACATATAAGTAAGTTTTTTTTGATGAAAATACGTTTTTGCATTAGATTTATGAGAATTAGAAATGAAATGAACAATTATGTAGAATGTAGAAAAAAGAATTATTATAAATGTATTCAAATTATGTTATTTGTGAGATGTATGGATTCCGCTCATAATATAAAAATTCTAAATAAAGTGAAAATAACGTAATAACAAGAATTGTTATATTGAAATTATGTTATTCCTCGGATATTTGAGAAATTATCTTGTAATTTGAAAATTTGAATTGAAATGGAAAAATAACCAGGCTACTATATCAGGCCTATATCATAAAGTGATTATGTCATTGTATGAAACTACCGTAAATTATCCACAAGTGCTTTTTTGTACAATTAGACCACCCCCTGCTCTTGGGTCCGAAGTACAATCCGAAACTAATAAATTAATTTACTCGTGTGGATGATTTCTTTAAAAAAAATAACAATTGGTTTCTCGCAGACAGAGATAAAGAAAGAAAATTACATTAGCACGACCTAAATTTATCCAGCTGAAACCAAGGAGTTATGAGTTAGCTAAACTAGGGTTTGTTTGATGTTTCTACAATTGCGTGTCAATGTAAATTTACTTTTCAGTGAATGACTTCCGCCGCTTTGTTGAGAATTAAGTTTTAGAACTAAGGGAAGAAAGGAGGGGTGGGATGCTGTAAATTTTCTATGAACTCCTGGTATTTAATGGAATTTCTGAACAAAATTGTACTTGTTATTTGTACAGAAATGATGTGAATAGTAGGCGTTTTGTATGACGATTATGTCAATATGATTGTGTGGAAGTGAAATTACTGTCCGTCATCATCATTATTGTCCAGGCCATTATTGGATGGGGTTACAAAAAGACCCCACTATAGAGATCTAATTACCATTGTGAAAATTAATTGTCAACCTAAAAATGTGAAAGATACAAATTATGTGATTTTGCCCAAATATCGGCGTTTTTAAAACACCCGTGGAGGGGAAATGAGGGGGGGGGGGGGGGGGTGCAAACCCCCCAGGTGAGTTCCCGCCTCGTACGCTTATGTAAATAAAATATGATGCATACAAAACTGCAATCATAAATCGTAAATCTCTTGGTACATATGGTTCGAGTTCAATGCATTTAGTGAAATAAACCTTTAATCCTTTGGCGTTCTTTTTGGGTGCAAACAAGTGGAATAGAGCCCATATTATTGGTGATTATTACTATATTAGAGTGTCCTCATAACGACAGTGCCACTTTGAGTTATTTGATTATAATTGTGCGACATTTTTATGAATTTTTCCCCTTTAATTTGACGGTTATTTGTTCACAAAATAACTTCTTTTTGGTCTAAAGATAATGTCTTTTTTTCTATTTTGACCAAATAACTTCTTTTTGGTCTAAAGATAATGTCTTTTTCCTTTTTTGACCAAATAACTTCTTTTTGATCTAAAGATAATGACTTTTTTTCTATATTCTTGACTAATTTTCACTAATTTTTGTTTTACACCCATTGGTTTTGGTTCTGTTGTTCAACGTCCCATCGTCCTAGGTACAAACTTAATATTATCTTAGCGTCCATTATCCAATACTCGGGGTGATACACACGCTGTGTGCACGCACGATTCCAGCAAGTCAAAGATAAGATATTGTTCCACAACTTGCCCCAAACTTTCGAATCCAGTGTGAACGTAAACCCAGAGTTCATGGTCGGTTCATTTTGGAACTTCGTGGACAGATGAATGTAATTCATGCTGTTTTATCCAGCTCGCTGCCTCTCCACAGGATCGCAATCCAACCGAAAATCTACCCTTTAAAAGTTTGAATCGCCTCTTCTTTCTTTTATTTCAAGTCAGAAGCCCTCTTTTATTACAAAACCAGTGGTCCTTCTCTTTCCAAATCAGCAGTTCTTTTCTTTTAAAATTAGAAGTTCGTTTCTTTCAAAATAAATATGGTTCTTTGCTTCCAAAATCAGAATCCTATTTCATTCAAAGTCAGAAGCCCGTTTTCTATTTCCCGCGTTTTATTTGTTGAAATAAGAGGCGGTTAAAACTTCAAAGGCGTTTAACCTTGCTGCACTGTTAATTTATTTATATAGATTACTATATGATTCTTCTGTTCTGATTCCGTCAATGAGAACTCGTACAAATGCAGAAATTGGGCATTCTAAAAGGAAAATATTCGACTCTTGGTGTGACAGGGTATAGATGATCATAATCTTAATTTTGCATCGGACATATAATTGTCAAAATAGATATTATACAGTATGCGTTGTATAATACAAGGGCAATTATGAGTTTTTGTTCTATGGTTATTTTCTGCCCTATAATAATACAGCCAAAGGCCAGAAGTCACGGATGCGTGTAATATTATTGTTTGAGTTTAACTCGATTCCTCCTATATAAACCAGTAACCATTGATGTATTACAAGTGGTATACACATTATCGTATACGGTATTAAAAGGGTTAACACTCCCTTTCATGATGTTAATTCGCTTCACTGGCGTCAATAGCAGATATAATTGGGGTAAACGACGTACTATTCTATGGGGCTAATAACTTGCTATTTATTTTTAAAGGGTGCAATTGTGGATTCCTTAAATTTGTTTCTACAAGGAATTTGGTCAGCGTATGGCTCCTGTTAGTATAAATACCGAAATGTGTTTAGTGCATGGAATCGTGATCGGTTATGGCAATGGCTGAGAAGTTTGTTGTGTTCGTAGTCTATACATTATATTAAAGTGAAATGGCTCTTGAACAAGAACAGGGCGTGCATTTATTGTAATGATGTGAAACAAAATCGATAGTAATGCTACCTAATTTATCTGCCGCAGTCCGATCAACAATAGCACTCGTGTAATCGATATTGTCTGATCCGATACAAATTGTGGTGTGATATCTCTGATCGATCACATATTACACGGCTAAGGAATTATATCATACAACTCTATGATTACAAGGCGGGCTAGAAGTATGATTATGATTATGCCTACAATATACGTCCTTCATACAGTCCTTCATTGCTTATTTGTGTAACTGTAGAAGTGTTTTATTCTACTTCCTCCTCTCTTACACCTTTCCTACTGAGTATTCATGAACAAAATATACATACATTTGTTCATGCATGTTGTGTGGTGTTTGTTTCCAATTTGGATTAGGCCTAAGATAGATTTACAACTCTTGGGGATAATTTCCGCTTACTAAGGATTCATCATTCACCAACATTGTAGCATTAGACTGGCTTCTATTTGGAGAAATCCGACAATGTCTTGGTCGGAATAAAGATGGTAAAATACTTTCTTGATGAGAACATGGTTAGAACTGCAGCTCCATAGCGGCTCACGTTACCTGGTGAAGAATGGGATTGATTGTCTTGGGACCCGCTACGTTGTTATTTCTTCAGATCTTCTCCTAAAGCCCATTATTATCCAAACTTCTCTTATATTCTTGTTCTTGTCTGTCTGCAATAATAACGGTAAATGGAAAGAAAACCGACAATGTCTTGGTCGGAATTCGGGACTATCCATGGCAGATTGCATGAACGAGACCCAGTGTCTAGGGACCCAGATCTTGTTATTCCCCCATAATCTCCCCCTAAAACCCATTATCCCTACCCTCCTCTTCTATTCTTCCCCTTTGTGTCCCCGATAATAACGGGTCCTGCAGTGAACATGCGAATCCCGATACGCAATTTGCAAACAACAAAAGACAAACGGAGAAGTCAATACTATTGCGGAGATAAAATGAACCCCTTCTTGCAAGGTAGATTACAGGACGTCATACAATGCCCCTTCAAGAGCCGACACGGTAGACCCGTGTTTTTGTCGCGTGGAAAAGCGTCCCGCCAAGTAAATAACGACCCGCCATTCAAACATAGAAGAGGAGTAGTCAAGGCTTCTTTGAATTTACTTATTTATAACTACCGGTTCATGACTGTGTTGTGATACAATACAATACGTATCATTTCATACACTACATAATTATAAAAGGTACCAGGTAGCTTGAAGCGATTCATCAATTATTGTGGTTTGTAATAATCTGCCCCAGAAAATTGAACTTTATTTTTAATTGTTCACATCTGAAGTTGTTGGCTGATAGCCATAATAATGCTTTGTCGGTATATATATGGTGTTCATTGTAAAAGAAATAAAGGTATTAAACATTAGCAGTTCTTCTTTTAGTTTGACCTTTATTTAACTGCAAATTAATAACAGCCTGATCGAGTGTGTCGCCTGGGTCGTTGGAGAAATCGGACACTTCTCTTGCACCCCGGACAGAAAATGAGCCGACAATCCACAGGGGTGCGTAGAAATTTAGTATCTCTGTACATAGACGGACCGCTATTATTTGCGATAGCTCACAATGCTCGAGCTTATAAAGTCCCTTGTCAGAGAGCGTTGATCCTTCACGCGACTATGATCTCTAGTTTTAACTCTTGGCTTGCTTTCTCCGTTGCTATCCAACATTGTATGTTTCAACCCTTCGTCTTTGGTAGAGAAGGAGTTAATTGGTGTATATGGATTTCTCTTGGTGCATTCAGCGGAACACGACGTGAGCAATCCCTCTTCTGTCAACATTCATTCGGCTCGCGCGAGCTTTGGAAGTATAACACCCCTAGCTCTTCTCGCGATTCCGATCTCTGAGTGGAGTGTTAACATCATCCTCTCCTCTCTATTTTTGTGGAATATTTCACAATCATCTTCACTTTTTATGCTGTGGACTAGCATTCAAGCTACACTTTGTATTCCGTGGATTTTCTTTCATTTTTCACTTTTTATTATGTGGATTATCATTCAAACTTCATGTCTTTACTACTTTATTCACTGATGAGTATTAAAGTAACTTTTTAAATAACCATCCTTGCTCTCGCTCTCTCATCATGCAGCAGCATCGCATCACATCATAACATTGCTGAATGTTCGATATCTGGAAACAATTATAGTTTTATTGGTGATGCGTTCCCTTCGGAATGAAGTCATCAGTAGTTGAATCATCTCCACATCAGGCATACATTACAATAGACAAGTAATTTTGCTAGATGCAACGCGTCAATAAAGTTGTCTGGAAGTTACGGATTAATATTCGTTCTTGAACTGTACCATTTCGAGCTACTTTTATGGAATCGAGAAATATATTTTGTCATTGTGAATGTGGGATGAGAGTTTGATTTTCTGTTTCTAGAATCAACAAAGTTCAACATATTCAAAATGTAAGTGTATTCTTTTTAATCATCATAATTATATTGGACGATATTTTGTTAGGTTGTTTCTTTATCAACTTTATGTTTTGTGTTTTGTTTTGTTTTTTTATTGAGAAAGGACTTATTTATTACTAAATATTTTATGAATGCAGTTTTAACTTTCAGGGTTTGAAATTAAATACGCTCTATTACTATAATTACTATGGTACGATAATAAACTGTCACGATAATGTAACCTCTTATAATACTATATACACAGTTGTGTTTTGCCAAATTAATAAATCAAACTCAAAGAAATATAATACTTTATGTCAGTCGAGTCTTAAAAGCGGAACTGTCTGACCCTAAGATAACAATCCCCTGAACCCAGGACAAAATATGAAATTAATTTGTCAAGGAAGTTGGAAGAGGAAGGGGGATGGCAACCAGAGGGTGTGCGCCCCATGTGCCCCTCACGATGAATCAAAGATTGGGTGACTTGCAATCGATGAGATGACTGATTAAACTACCAGTCATCCAAAATTGGCGCCTTGCAAATTCTGTTAATTATTGTCGTTGTCAATATCGTATTCATGTCATGAATAATATTATATGCATGGCATGTTAGCAACAAGTTTTTACGGCAAAACGGGTATCATATCCACTTTAGCCTGAGAAGTTATATTTGAAAATATTTGGTTAGTTTGCCTCTAGGATCGAACATTTAGACCCCATATTGACTTTCATTTTATTACACAGGCGATATTTTAGATAGATTACGGTAGCCATTTTCACCAGTATTGTGCATCAAAATATATTTAACACTATAATTTGCATTTGTAGGATGAATGCATCATTTATTTGAGATTTGAGATCAGCAGTGGATAAAAGATAGCAGGAAAAGTTACATGTACATTTATATGAAGTGGCGTACCCAGGATTTTTTCAAGGGGGGGGGGGGGTTATTTTGTAAAATTTTCGAAGCCGAAACCAAGTACCTTCAAAATGTTCGAGACCGAGACCAAGGCCATTGGCTGAGAACCCTCTCAGTGGGAGGGGGGGGGGAGGGGGGGGGGGGGGGGGGTGTCCGTAGAAAATTTTCGAAGCCGAGACCAAGTACCTTCAAAATTTTCGAGACCGAGACTACGGTCCGTCCAAAATTGTCGAGGCCGAGACAAAGACCATTGGTTGAGAACCCCTCTTAGCGGGGGGGGGGGGGGGGGGGGGGGTGTTCGTGGAAAATTTTCGAAGCCGAGACCAAAAAATGTCAACATTTTCGAGCCCGAGACCGGGTTTCTTCGCAAATTTTCGAGGCCGAGACCAGGTTAATGAGGGTCGAGACCGCTTGTAAGTGGTCTCGAGACCGGCTAAAATTTGAAAAGGGGGGGGGGGGGTTGATATGGCATTCTCTTGTTTCTAAAATGAGAAATTTGACCTACTTCATATATTTTTGTGCAATTTAATGTATGATTATGATTGTGTACATTTTGAATAATGTTTTGTATTTTATCTATGTTATCTATTTTATATATGAAATATTCATTAAATTTATATGTATCCATTTTATCTATGTGATGAGATATATAGTTAAAAGATTTGGAAAGTGTATAATACCTAAACTGGGAAATTTCAATTTTTATCTCGTCGCAAAGTCGAAATGTTGACATTATATCTAAATTCGTGCATGATAACTACACTTGCAATGATTTGAATTATAACATAAATTCAGGTACTGAACTATAGAGATGAAATTTAAATACTGTTCCACTAATTCAGTCTTCAGAATGATGATTCAGGGGAGATTTTACCATACCGTCTTGTTTCTAAACTGCCAATAATATTCTTTTTATCTATCATGTTTGTAATGGTTCATAGTTGAAGTTTCTGATTTCAAACGACAAAGACTAAAGTGAACTCTTTCTTTGACAAAATGTCAAAAATAGAATAACATTTTATTTTGTTTGTCTATTGTCTCGTTTCAAAATATCAACAACTGAAATGTTTAGAAAGTAGAAACCTTACGTGCAATAAGGTTACGAACTAAAGGATCAAGAATATGGTTGACGTAATACAATATTCGGACGAAAATATCATACAGCCGCATGTCGGTTTTTCTCCGGAATAAGGCAATCCTCTTGTATCGAAGAGTTTAGCCTAGGATTTGGTCCGGAATGACATGAACAAATTTCGTATTCAACATCAATGGTCAGATGATCAAAGTTGTTAGGCTATGCAAAACACAGATAGATAGTGGGACGGAACAGAAAAATCAAGAAATGTATATTTAGCGGAGATTGCAGCTTACAAAACTGACTGAGAAAACATTCTACGATAAATGTTTGCCTCGTGTCAAAAATGAAAATTGTCTATTTATCTTTAGTTTTGAGATAATAAACAGTTAAAAAGGTTTCGGAAACTTAACACAAAACCATGCAGGTTTGAACTTTGAACAATATTCATTTGATACAATCCTCGGAAGAAACTGTAATATCATGCAGTCGTATCGGTTCGGTTTCGGAGGAAGAGAATAGCCGTTTCATATCCAAATCATAGATAGAGTATATAGCTAGACAATGCGAAACAGGGATGGGACAATGAGCCAACTTTATACCATCATAATTATACAAACATCTATAGACTAGAGTCACGAATATAGTCATGTAACTAACGAAATACGGTATTTGGTGACTTTTGTTTCATAATAATCGATCTGAACTGACTTTCAACGGCTGAGTGCGGTTGAGTGGTTGCATACCGTATATAAACTCGACACGAACTCCAGCCATCTGACGAAGAAAACGATAGAGAGATGATCATAAACAATAATCATAAACAATATCATACCCAAGTAGAATGCAAAAGTAATGGTTAATTCATGGAATGCAACGATAACAAAAACGTATATATATCTATAAATTATATTCGTATTTGTAACAATTTGTACTTTGACATCAACCCAGTTAATAACTTGTCCGACTCGGTTGATAAATCATGATTGGAGGACACACGCAACCGTCTCACGTCGCGTTTCACATTTCCGGAGAGTATAATACTCATATTATTGTTTTTCATAGAAAAACAAAATCAAACTCCCCGGTAGAGAATAAGAAATGAAAATACAAACGAATAAAGTAATTCATAAGATTGTGTTTGTAACGATATAGTTTGTATTTTGACAAAACCCAGTCAGTTTCTCAATTTTGGATGACAAACGATATTAAAGGGACTTAGTAACATTGTCCGAATCCTCAAAATCCAATTGTAATTCTAGCGGTTCTATCATACCTTGTTGTGTTCGTATTAACAAAAAAAGCATGGGACAGGTTTCGGTTTTTCAAATTTCCCTTTCGTTAAAAAGATATGTACGATTGAAGTTTTCAGATGTTAAATTATCCCTTGGATCTTCGAAACCATGTACAAAGTCAGTGCAATGAGTCAGTGAACATCACTTTGCATTTTTGCTCGTTACTCGGCCATATAACGTCCATTTAACTTGAAATGTTCACACAACACCCAGTGGACATATCGGATAACAAGAATATACATTGTATCAACCATTCATCACTTTTTGCACATGTCAACAAAGTTACTAGATCCCTTTAATTTAGAGTGTATGAGATATGAAAATAAAAACTCATGTAGTAATTGATGATTTTGTATTTGTAACACAATATTTACATTTTGGCAAAACCCAGTCGGTTTCTCGACTCGGATGACAAACGATGCATGCCAAAAGGCACCGTCACAACTCACAAATCAAATCAAACTTTGAACTTTGTTGATATTTTTTTCGGCAGAATCGCGATCGGGGCAGGAAAGCGATTATGTTCCAATGATGACTTTAGGAAGAGGAGTCCACAACACTGTATAATAAACAATATTAAGTTACTTATCCCCGGCCCGGGTACCAGTGTTGTATGACTCGAGGCCGGTCTTGGTCTCGAGTCCGGACTCGAGGCCGGCATTGCCGGCCTCGGCCTCGGACTCGGACTCGGGGACCCTGGACTCGGCCTCGGACTCGGACTCGAAGGTCGTGGACTCGATGACTCGGGCCGAGTCCAGCTCGAGACCGGCCAATTTCCGTATATTTTGTATACTTGTATATTGGCTATTCTGTGCTATAATTCTGCAAGAAACAAGCCAAATATTCTATCCAATCCACCAAGCGATTGTTGCTTGAAAAAGAGATCGCGAATGAACTGACAGCCTCACGTATATTGGGTATACGGGGATGTGCCGCTGGGAAGGGTGACTTTTTCAAGACATGGGTCCTTAGACATGGGTCCCCTTTTCATTAAAAAAATCCTTAGACATGGGTCCCTTTTTTCATTTATTCCTTTCCCCTCTTTTCTCCCTCATTTTCTCCGGGATTTTGGGATTTTCCGCTGTGAAATAGGTAAAATTTTCAAGCTCGCTCCGCTCGCTCGCATACATAATATTTCACAACGTCGGGTGATTATATTACCCTTCATAACGCCATAATAAGTAATACAACGGATATATACCCATACAATAATTGAAACAAATGGCAATTTTCCGCTGTGAAATAGGTGAAATTTTCAAGCTCGCTCCGCTCGCTCGCATACATAATATTTCACAACGTCGGGTGATTATATTACCCTTCATAACGCCATAATAAGTAATACAACGAATATACCCATACAATAATTGAAACAAAATTACTGGCCCAAAAGGGCCTGTTAAAAAAAACGTGAGTGTGGAGCCCTGAATGAGTGCATATTATGTGACACATATCTAGGGTTAATGACTTGATCGAGTGATAGATCAATTGCCTTTGGAAAAGAAAATGAATCAATGTAAAATAAAAATAATAATTTTTTTTTTAAAGAGTTGGACTCGGACTCGGACTCGGACTCGGATGGTCTGGACTCGGACTCGGACTCGGACTCGGATGGTCTGGACTCGGTCTCGGTCTCGGACTCGGACAGTCTGGACTCGGACTCGGTCTCGGACTCGGATTGGGTGGACTCGGATACAACACTGGCTATAACTGACTTTAAAATGTCATAATTTGAGTCCCCCTTTGCCTTGTATATACGGTAACTTTCTGTACTTGTACTTTTCTGTACACCATGCGTTCACATTGTTGCTAGTATGTACAATATTTTACAGTTTATATCAACCATTGAATTATGTTGTAGCTTGAAATTCCCATCTTTTATGTTGCTTCTCTTCATATCCAAAACTGAGAAAAGAGAGAACAAAATAATATATGTCATTCCGACCTGAAGAAAGGGCAGTCGGTCGTGCAGGGGTGCGGAAAACACAATTTGTGTTGCCATGGAAACCTTCCGTATGACAAATAACAGCGCGGTATAGAAACACAAGGATTAACAGCTATTCTTGTATTCCAGTACTATTATGATTATTATAAAAATACAAAAATGTGAATTATTGCAGTGACACCCTACGAGTTAGATTGGTAACTGAGGTAAAACGGGAATAATTCAGATATCTGTGCTTTGATTGTTTTTAATCCATTTGGGGATTGGAATTGTCTCGATATTTCTTCATTGTATTCAAATCTGAAACAAGAAATATCTTTAATAGTGCATGTCAAGAACATGGGTGTAAACTAGGTAGTCTTGCTTGATTTGGATAGTTTCTTCATATTGTTTACATTTCCACACCTCCTTGGCATTGCATATTTTCTTGTTTTGATTACTCTTAATTCTTTGGGGCATTGGAATTGATTTCTGTTTTACTCATCTTACATTTTGGACAAATATTCTCTTTGACAATGTAGGTCCTCCCGAGAGAATCTAGGGATTTGGGTTTATTCACCTTCAGAGAAGTAATATGTCTATAGGGTATATGGCAGGAATGGTGTGTGCTCTGTGCGCCACTTGAAGGTGGGTGCCGGGGGAGGGGGGGGGGGGGGGGGGGGAGGGGTGTGGTTGAATCTCAGAGGGGTGGAGATCCTCCATGCGTTGTATTGTATCGCAAGCATTTAAAGACACAGGTATCGAATGAAGCTTGGAGTGCATATTATGCACTTCGTTGAAAGTTCAATCAGAGACTGAATTTCACTTCGCTGGTGTCAATTTGGCGGGTATTTTTGTATATTATTTCAAATGCAATTTACTGTCTCTATAAATGTGTCTGTTTCATTTTTGGATTAGTACAAGAAATGCAATTTTAGTGATTTGTATCATTCTGTGCTGCAAGTGTCTGTATAAAGTTGCACCCCTTTCCACTCGTATATGTGGGTAAACGTTTATCGATACTTCAAACATAATATAGATAGCACCCTGACACATTGGCATGCGGTTGATTTTTAAATTGTTCACATTATTTTGATTTGTTCAATCAAGTATGATTATCTATGTCAGCGACCCCTTTTTAGTGACCATCCAAGAGACACAGGCTAAACTATTCTCCAATATGTGATATTATTTTGATAAGAACAAACTCCGACTATATATTACCAATACACATGACACCACCCATGTTATAATGGTATCATCGACAATCCCTGTGGAATCCAGTCACAGTATATAGTACTAGTACCAGGTCCATAAAAATACCCCCGTGAAAAGATTGATCAAAACATGCAGTAATTTGTGAATCCATGCAATCTATAGATAAAGTATAAAGTTTCAAATAATTACCCCCCCCCCCCCCCCCCAAAAAAAAAAAAAAAAAACACACACACACACAAAACAAAAACACAAACAAAAAAACTTGTGGTTAAATCATTTTGTTGATATAGCTCTTCAATGTCGAAAAAGACTTCCCCTTGTCTAATTCAAACGTCGCCGTTTAGCATTTGAACGGGAAACATTTATTTTCAACCAAACCACAAAACGGGAAAGTTCGGTTGCCCAATAGGCACAATATTCAAATTAATTATACCTCATAAACGGGTTGTGGTTAACTTCTTGGCATTTCTATCAACAGTATTATTAAAATAATGATAAATCAATTACATTTTAAAACTTTCATTCGGTGTCCGTAGGGTATTTACCGTTATATTTATCAACACCTTTTCACTCATATTCAATCATAATCATTAGCTTTTGATATATCCTGACCTAAACAATTTTTACCGGCACACTTCGTCTGACCCTGCGAGTCTACTCGGCTACAATTTGTGTGTATCATTCTTTTCTCCCAAATAATAAAACGCCCTCAGATCTAGTAATATTGCTCGTCTTGTCTCAGTCCTGCACTAGATTACGACCTATTTTAATTTTAGTTCAATTAATATTTCAATCGTTATTGTACACAGTATACACGCATGATAAAAATTATTATTATGACAGGACTAAATAAGCATTGAGCATCACAGGAATAAAACGCGTTTCACTTTGGTGTGAACCCGATATCGTAGGATGACTCCGGCATTCGACGCTAGTGTGAATGTGGGTTAAATCATACTGATTATGACAGGTCTAAATCAACATCATAATTTGATCAATGTTAAAGGAGGAACTTCTTGATTGAATACATCCGGGTGACTGAGGACACGGGCGCAAGGGGTGAGTGTGGGTGGCTTGGTGAGAGATGACCGCATATTACAGAGCATAGATACTATTAACGAGTTTGATGTAATGTCAAGGAGCTCCAATTCGTATTTATCTGTTTGTAACCACACTGGTTGGCGGCACATAATTTATAATACACTGGATACTGTGATTTTTCAATGAGTTATTTAATCCAAGCAAAATGGCATCGGGTTGAGCCAAGAAACTAGCTATAATACAAACTGATTATCTGCTGACTCATTGAAAACCCCGTCAGGATGAGGGGACGTGGTATAGGTATTGAGTACCCAGATCCAAATGATAATTATTATCATGATTACAATTATTGTAATCTATACTTGAAGAGGTGGTTTATGGTACACTACGTACACATTATTTCTTGGAAGAGTGACAGTCCTAAAAAGCACAAATTATCATGATCGCTCAACATTTCGATCAGTATGTTCTAATCATCGTCGTCATATTTGTCATGATTATGGTCACATATACAGCTCTGATGGTTTGAGGCCATGGATAATGCATGTTGTACCAACATCAAATTGTCTTGAACATCCCAGCTAGCCACCTGACGTTGGGCCGATGTCGGAATTTGGTTGCCGGATGTCGGCATATCGCCGTTGGCTCGAGGTTAAAATGTCCGCCAGCCCAACATCGTCACGACGTCATTTTTGTGATATATTGGCATAACGTCATTTTCCGACAATGGCCCAACATCATCTCATGACATGATGTTGGGCCATTGTCGGAAAATGACCTAATGCCAATATATCACAAAAATGACGTCGTGACGATGTTGGGCTGGCGGACATTTTAACCTCGAGCCAACGGCGATATGCCGACATCCGGCAACCAAATTCCGACATCGGCCCGACGTCAGGTGGCTAGCTGGGATGTTAAATGGGTTAAGTACAAATATTTCAGCATTATTATTGTCATGCTGTGCGGACGCAGTGATAAGCCTGCTACTCAAGACTCAAGCTCACTTATTTGATCGACCTTTCTTTGCCATCAACTTTACCTGGGGGGACCTGGGAACCCTACTCCGGCTTCCCCAAAGGTACCTATACATTTAACGACAAACAAACTTCTTTTGATATCATGGCAAATAAAAAACCGTTACGTTTACACTCAACATCCATAAAATGTTTCTCTTTGACCGCGTTCTTCCGTTACCATTCATTATGTTCATCGCGTTAGTTTTATCGTGCATTTTACAAGTTCATAAAACTCTCAGCATTTCCCACGCGCACGGCAGTACAATTCAAGAGTTTTTGTTTGCTTGGAAGATCCCTTGCCCACCTTGAGAAAGTGGGATGATTTCCTTAAGTAGGGCAGTCTACTTTAAAAACTTGTTGTTTGTTGCATACTAATTCGCCCGGGTTGTTTACCACATGATTAGGAGAAGTTAAAGGGATAGTTGAGTATTGGTCAAACTTTACTTTAGTAACCAAAACCTGCACCATCACGGTACAAAGTAATAGTTATAATTTCACCATGCTCGAAAAGTATACACAATTACAAAAGACTAAGTAAAACCCCTGTTATCATTAAAAAAAAGAGTCGTTACAACTTACAAGAGGGCGCTATTTAAAAAAAATCACTGGTTTTAGCCATTTTTCATACAAAATTGTGCATTTAATGTTTTGTTAAAATAATGATTCAATAGAGATATCATCAACGACTTTTTAAAAACCTATTCAGATTTTTTTCCAAGTAGTCTTTAAGCATTTAAAATTCTTTTTCTAAAAAGTCTAAAATATCCCCTAGTGATTGCCGGTGAGAATCATTTGAATAAAATATACTTACGGATATTTCAGCCGTTTCTGAACCGATTTTGATCAAATAAAGTTTATTCTGTCATTAAAATTGTATGTTCTTTCAATTTTGACAGTCAGTTTTTCATTATCTCACAAAAAAATATCGGGGGGCACTTCGAGAAATACCAATACTCAACAGTACCTTTAAGGTGCTGACCTCTCTATGTTGTTACCCTATATCGCGAAAAAGAAGTTGATTGCGCTAAACCAAAAGATTGCGCAGTATAAAATTGTTCGCAAGTGGAAAGTGAACTCGCCAACACGGATTCACTGGTCTTAAGCCCTCCGCACACAGAGCCGACTCGGCCCGATCTGACTGGTTTTCAGTCGGTTCAGCTATACATTGCCTCAGGACTCATGTATTGCCGGTCAAGAGCCAGTCGGAGATCATTCGAGGCCGATTCAACATATTGAATCGGCTCCGACTGAGCGAAACCGACTATAGCCTGACTGAAAACCAGTCGGATCGGATCGAGTCGGCTCTGTGTGCGGTGGGCTTTAGTGATTTATGCCTCCTCGTTGTAAATCACGATACAAATGGTGAATTGAATACAAAAAAAGTCTAGAACATTGGCTAGATTTAGAGAGAAGGGGTTTATTACTATCCGTAGCACATTGTCTCCCATGTACATGTAGATACAGTGGACACGGTTATATTTATTCGAACCAAACATGAACATTCTTTCGAAATAATGTGAACCGAATAATGTTGGCGACAAGAAGAAGTGATATGTATAATAAATAATAATAATAATTGCATTTATATGGCGCTTTATACGGGCGTTTCTAAGCGCACTGGTGGTCTGTCTAAATAAGAAAACTAGTAAACACGATATAGCATAAAAAAATATGTATGTATTGCTTCACTTCGTCGTGTTTGTAATGAACAGGAAGAAATATCTTGGTGGCCCCCACTCAGTGGCGTAGCGAGGGTCAAGTGATTGGGGGGGGGGGGGGGCACAGCTGCGAGGGAGCGGAGCGACCAAGCCCGAGGGCGCGTAGCGCCCGAGGGGGGGGAGGGTGTGGGAGGGGGGTTTCCCCCCTCCCACGGTAGGGAGCTTTTGCAAATTTTTACTTGAAATAATGCAATTTGGTGCATACCTTGGAAGGAAATTTGATAATACTGAATTTAAAAAATCCTTTCCCTCATGATAAAGTATACACACACAATCAAACCTACGTGTACACACACACCAGACTCAAATACTCTCACGCCGTATGCTTGTCTACATTTATTTGGGGGAGGGTGTGGGAGGGGGTTCACCCCCTCCCAATTTTTTTGAAATTTTTGAAATTGGTGTTTAAAATATCACTGTAGAAGTATGGTCATTATTGTCTTTATCATTGTCTTAATCATGGGTGTTAAAATGGTATATAATAGTGAATCTACTCGTTACGTATTTTAAAAGGGTAATAGCGAGGAAAGATTAAGCCCGTGAGATGGATCCACGTGATCCTGTATACTATAGAGCCATCGATATAGTCTAGGGCATTGAGCTCCAATGGAACTAAGCAAAAGTGGAGGGGAGACATTGCGAGGAAGCGAAGCGACCGATTGGGGGAGGGTGTGGGAGGGGGTGTCCCCCTCCCACAGTAGGGAGCTTTCGTATTTTGGGGCCTGAAATTGTGCGATTTGGTGCACACCTAAGACAGAAATTTCACGTAATATAAAGTATATAGTATGGAACCAAACATACTTAATGACAAAGGAGGGGGACAATCTCCTCCCCTTTCTTTCTAATGTGGGGGACATAATATTCCAATTTTATTTGCATTCAGCGCATATGGACCGAATTTACTAAAAGATATATTATTTAAAATTATTTTATTTTCCGATGATAGTGTGCTATAGACATGATAGATGAGGGTCTAATAAATTTCGTATATATCAGTATTTCAGAATATGCGCGCGAAGCGCGCGGCAAAAATTAAGATTTACAGTCCTTTTCAAACTAAAAAAAAAACAGCTATGCTCGGGTCCCTTGAATTAGTTTCAGTAGGCCTATGCTCAACTGATGCAGATATCGACTCTGGAGAAGATGACTGGTGCTCCTTCAATCATGATCATCAACAATATGCCTAGATTATGCATCATGAATTAATGGAACGGGTGCATTTGGAGTGAAGAAATTAGTAAAAGAAGTTTGTCTTTACCATTTAGGACTACGTAGTGCAGCTATGCGCCTTTATAGCCTGCATGAAGGCGTCAAAATTATCTATAAAAGCGGGAGGCAGATTCAAGATCCTAAAAGGGCCCTTGGTATGATAAACGATTTACCATACTAGGAAGTTTGTTAGGCCTATACGCGCTCTATGTCTTCTGAAATGCGGTGAGCGTCGATCCTCGCGCATGGGACTGAAAATTTGCATAAGGCGCTATATTGGAAGGATTCTTCAAACTGATATAGGTGCGCTATTGCTAGTACTAGGGAACGACTGTTATGTTCTTGGTTATTATCGTTGATAATGATTATTATCACACATTAAATAAAACGTGATAATAATGAATGATATACATTGAAGACACATTTGGCTTCATGTCGGGTCGTCATTTTTTTTTTTTTTTTTTTTTTTTGCCAAACGATTGGGGGGGCACGTGCCCCCCCCGTGCCCCCCGTAGCTACGCCACTGCCCCCACTGGTATCATAATCTTCCCGGTTTGGCCTTGGTCATGTTGGTGGTATACTAGTATTATGTTCTTTTTATGGAACTTGCGAAACTGCATGCACATGATCCAGATGAGATGGAAAGGCGTGTCTTATATGATTAACCCGTCCAGGGCCCCGTTGCAGAAAGAGATACAATCGATTGTAAGTTGCAATTAAGCGCAAGTCAGATCACGTGTTCTAGATTGTATATCGATTGTATATCTTTCTGCAACGGGGCCCAGGGCTGGTACCTAAGCACAGGGGCCCGTGTCTTTGGATGATGTATTTTATGCCAAAGTCAGACAGTTCACTGTTATTCTTATTGTTTTGACATGTTGGTGTTATTAAAAAAATATACATTTACGAACTGGTAAAGAGTAATAATATATATATTATTACTCTTTACCTGTTCGTAAATATTAATTTTATAACTTTATAAAGTGTCTTTATAGGTAGTGGCGTAGTTGGGGCACACGGAGGTGGGGGGCATAGGGGGGGGGGGGGCAAAGAGGGAACAGTGATTCACATGAAGTGGAGCAACATTTGGCAAACATTATGATTGCTGTTATTTCTATATTGATTTGTGATCGGGAGTGCTAGCGCACCCCTACCCCTTTGAGTACGCAAATGTTTGTTATAAAGTCTAAAGGGGATTTGCGTATCGCTGTTCTGTATAATCTTTCGGCGCCAATACACCGTGTCCCAGAAAAAACGAAACCGGGTTTCATGGCAAAAATTTTCTGTCATATTGAATGATTTAATTGATGATATATATATGCCTGGAAAGCTCTGTGTCTCTTCTTTCATTTGATGTGCAACTTATGGCACATACTTCAAGCATGACTGAATTAGAACAATGGAAAGTGGTGTTACCAATATTCAATTTGCACGCATAAATTTGAAGTTTGGGTGAGTTTTAAGAGTTGTAAACGTACTTATTTTTAAAAAGGACAAACACCACATAAAAGTTCATATTTTTATCTTTTACATGACACCTCATGCTAAAAAAATAAATGATTTATGCCAGAGAACGAGTACAATGAAAACATGCCTGATTTCTGCCCGAATGAGTGAAAGTTGAGTAAGAAGTTGGTCAGCTTTCCTGACTAGCAGCTGACAATGGACTTTGATGCATGAGTGAATTTACACAAACATGGGGAGCAGGAAACAGGCTAGATCAGGAAAATTACTCATTTGGGCTGGAATCAAGCATGTTTTCATTGTATTCGTTCTCTGGCATATATAATTTATTTTTTAATCATGAGGTGTCATATAAAAGATAAAATTATGAATTTTCATGCGGTGTCTGTCCTTTTTCAAAATAAGTACGTTTACTACTCTTAAAACTCTCCCCAAAACATCACCCAAACTTGCAATTTCTGCGCGCAAATTGAATTTTGGTAACACCACTTTCTATCGTTCTAATTCAGTCATGCGTGAATTATGTGCCATAAGTTGTATATCAAATAAAAGAAGAGACACATAGCTTTTCAGACATATATATATCATCAAGGAAATTATTCATTATAACATAAAATTTCTGCCATGAAACCCGGTTTCGTTTTTTCTGGGACACGGTGTACTTAGTTCATTTTCTTCTTCCTTTTTACCTCTAACATTTAGACATGTATTGCCTACGATTAATAATGTTTTTTTCTCAAACAGACCGTGTGCGTTAGTGTTGCTGTTGGTGTTGTTGATTTAATCCCAGAATTCATCCACCTACATGCGTCATTGCGAGTCGTATCCTTCTCTATATAACCATGGACCTATATGATATAGAACTAAAGCTCTTTCCCCGCCTCCAACATATTATTTGAGACATTTATTGCCCACGATGAATTAGAATTCAAACAAACCATGCAATCTGCAGCACGCCCTTGGGATTACTGTAATATGTTTGTATAAGAAATAAATAATAATAAACGTTGTTTTCCTGTATCTCACCTCAAACATTTTCAAGACATTTACGGGCACTGATTAATCATAATGATTTTCGAATTACCCTTGAAATAATTGCGATGTGTCTGTCATGGGCTTTGTGTGTGCGTACGAGCGTTGTCCTCAGCTTGGGTACTAAGTATAATTGATCCCTTTCGTCTCTATCTCACCACCAACCAAAGCATTTTCTAGACATTTATGTTCAAAGATTTATCATAATTATTTTCGTATTACCCTTGGAATAATTTGTTTGTTTGTTTGGGCTTTGTGTGTGTATACACGGGCCTTGTCGATGCAAATGAGTAAAGAAGTAAATAATCCCTTTTGCCTCTATTCTATCACCACCAACCCAAGCATTTTCTTGACATTTATGGTCAACGATTAGTTGTATAATGTGGAAAATACCCTTGGGGTCGGTGAATGTAATTTTGCTCGTCTCTTTGTGATGCGTTTTCGATGCACGAAAAGTGAGACAAATATTCATTTGCGAATAGACAGTATTCAAGGCAGTGCTGGCGCCTGGGTTTGATAATTTGTAAGCAATTAAAGAGGGAGAATAATGGGTAACGTTCGTCTTCTCTATTCTGGTTACAAGTTTTTAATTTGCCCACGTGTCCTTGCTCAACTGTATGTGCGTGTTATTTAGAATACAAATCTGAAGGCTTTTTGTATTATTATTTTCTATCACGCAAATTGTGTAATCTTTGCAAACACAAAGGCAAATGTTCTCTTATATAGGGTTTGATTGAAACAAAATTTGTTGAACATTTGATATCAAAGGATGAAAGAGGAATGAACGTGGAAAGGACAAAACATTTTGTAATAAGGGTAGCCATTTTTTTTTTTTGCTGCTTCGCTATACTTCCAATAAAAACACCAATAAGGCTCGGTATACAAATAAATATCTCTTTGCACATCGTTTTCTTTGGAAGGGGACATTATTTTCATAAAATAATTCAGACTGCTATCCCTCTTATCAGCTGATCAGTGTTTCCATTTCACAGTGTGGATCACATTGTGATAATCTTTTTGATGATACGTTGATTTTGGGGTGATTTTGTTTAACATTTTTAACCATTTTTCTTATGTGTTTTTGCTTATTTTTCCTTCTGAAATGTGTGCATTTTCTTCCATGCCTCGTCCTTTATTAAATACTGAAAAGGCTCTGATGATCCGTGTTATTTGTCACGGTTGAGATCAAAATACCACGTGCACAATCGAATGCGCGGGTGACTATGGCGGCGATTCTTTTTAACATTACTGTAAATAATCCTCCATAGACTAACAGTTTGTCGATAAATGACTTCGCTAATCATTATATCACATCTTCGTAAAATGATTGATATATAGCTAAAGAGCGATGTATTTTGTCTAACAATTTAATGTAGGTGATGGCCTTCTAATAACCATTTCACATTGACCTGATCATCTGATAACATATCGAGAATAGCCATCAAAATATTATGTTTAAACACTTATTTTCGTTTCACTTCAATTCGAGAAATATTTTCTTACATGTCTTTTAGATTTCTTTACCGAGAAACACCCCAATGGGATCGCGTTATTTGTCACAATTTAGATCAAAGCAATGTTTCCATTATTAATGGTTATCAAAACACGACGTGTAACAATCAAACGCGGATGATCTGTGTCGGCGATTCCTTTCAAGAATATTTCGCAGTTTGTCGCTAAATGATTATACGTCGCTAATCCTTTATCTCTGATTGTGCCCGAGTGATTGATATCCAGCTTCTGTGCATTGCTTGTTATTTTTATTTATTTTTTTTTTTTTGCGGGTCTTCTATTTTGCCGATTTGTTAACCTCGTTGCTTTCGTCACGGCCCATTTGCTGTTGTGGGTCTCTCGGGAGAACACATTACATCACTCGCATAAACCATCCATGTTAACCACTGGCAAATTATTATTTTTTTGTAAAAACCCAATGGTCTTGATATGGTTCGGTTCTTGGTGGGTTAACAACGATATTGAAGATGATAGCGATTTATCACCCGAAAACAAAATATTATAGGCCACTTTCTGAAGGACTACTAATGAAATGCATTGTCCAACCCAGTGTAAAGCCGATGATTTTGTAATCGACTACGGTAGTCGTTACATTTTAGACAAGGATTTGAAAGTGAAACTGATGGTCATTTATCAATTGGCGTTTGGCATTTTGTTATACTGTCACAGTGGCGTATCTACGGGGGGGGGGGGGGGGGGGGGTTAGGGGGTTTAACCCCCCCCCCCCCCCCCCCCTTGGGCTGCCAAGTGAAAATGTGATGTGCATAGAAAAACGCCATCATGTGTCCAGACCCACACAGTATCCGCATCGTCATTGGGTCAAACCCCCCCCCCCCCCCCGCCCCCCTTAGCAAAAAGCTAGATCCGCCCCTGTGTCACTCCTTCGCTTTTCTTTGACGTACACGATTACAAGTTGATCACACGGGACCTACAATTCATTCAACCATCCGAACCCATTTTCGATCCTCTTTTTACCAAGTATGTAACAAATGCTCTTCGTAAGTTTGTAATTAGTGAAGATATATTTGTTACATTTTCTGGATTTATTTTTTCAACAAATTGTTTGTATTATGTAATATGTTTATTCAATTTCATATTGTATTCTCTTTCATGTTAGATTTAATTTATATAATTATGAATCTTCTTTCCCTTTATACAGTTTTGCGATGGAGTTATTTTGCAGGCGGCATCGCAGACCCGGCGTAGTCTTGGTTTCAGCCTTCGTGTGTCTTTTTTGGCTTTCTCCTGCACGGTGTGAGGAAGATCAACAGGTAACCATGACACCAGAATATCTTCCTCTTTATCTTTGTCTCACCACCTTCTTCCATCAGACTTACCCATATTATGTGGGAGCCCAAAAGCCCTAACGCCCAAACAACCAGGCAGCACGTATTAGGCAGCACATTATTGGAAGAAAAGTACATTTCCTAAAAATACAAACATTTCTTGATGGGTTCCAGTATAAGTAACACAATTTATTGAACCCAAAAATGTAATAAATTAAGTCTTGTGATATTTTAGGTGTTTCCGAACCGATTTTCTACAACAAATTTATTCATACCTTCACTGTTTCATATCATATAGCAATATAACAGGAGCGAAATGTTTTTTTAAGACACCCCTTGATCACAGCAAAATTTTTCATTTATCAAATAATTAATATTTAACTTTTTTCTGGCGTATACACAGCTAAATGATCCGGAAAAGCCCCACCACATCGTCAGCGCGTCGCAGTCGTTGACCACGCTTCGACATCGCGCTCGGAGGGCGTCGATGTCCAGCGCGTGGTCACCTTGGAGCGGATGGTCAGCATGCTCGAGATCGTGTGGAGGAGGGGCGACTTTCCGGACCAGGCACTGTATCAGTAGGTAAGCACATATATGACGTCATCAATACACTATTTTGTACAACAAATACCAATCACTTATCCTCCCAACTATCGGAGTGACAGCATCCTTATTCGAGTCTCCCCACGAATCTCAATTATTACAACTTTGTTTCCGGAAAAGTACCTTTCATGTCTTTATAGTTTATATATGTTTTTTTTTATTGGATTCCCAGTGAAAGATTCTCTGAAAGGGCAATGCAACTCAAGAATAGAGTTTATCCTATCGTAATATGCCTGTTTATTATGTTACATTACTCCGACTCAGATTTCTGCTTTGGAAGAAATATGTGAAAACTCTATCGGGTATACCACTATTCACGCGAACACTGGCGGCCGCCATTATTAGGTTTGTGCGGACTACGGTCAATGATATGCACTAATGCATTTCGATAGCACCAATTCAAACCATTGTCTGAATACTTGTAGATGCTTTTTGTTCGGCCCTAAGCACATACGTCAGAGTTTGCAAAGCATGTCGGGTAATTACAAGAACATGGCCGCTCCCATCATCTAATTGCCGCCGTAAGAATTAGTAAAATGTTGGTATGTTCACGTAAGGATTTCATGGGATCCAGGAGGCCAAAATTGCCAAGTTGTGTATCAAATAAAGTGTCTGTTCACCTTCTAAACGATAATAATAACCGAAAGCCATAGTTTCATTGCCATTTAAAGGGGACCACCAGACAAAGAACAACACATAATTATATGTTTTGGTACCATTTTGTGATATCAAATAGATACTCAACATTTTGCAAAGGGTTGTGTAATTCATAAACAATGCAATTACCACCACTTACGGAACCATTATTATTTCATGGTTCCATACGCGCCAAACATATTTTGCGAGTGCGCCAATGCTATTCACGCTTACGTTAGGAGACAATCATTCGCTCTGGACAATGGTAGTCTCCGTAAATGCAGACCCATGAACGCATGCTACAGAATGTAGATATATTTTTTCTGGAAGCATATTTTTCTGAACTTGTTAATGGAATGGACTTCTTAAAGGGACTTAGTAACATTGTCCAAATCCTCAAAATCCAATTGGAATTATAGCGGTTCTCTCATACCTAGTTGTATTCGTGTTAACAATAAAAGCATGGGACAGGTTTCGGTTTTTCAAATTTCCATTTGGTTAAAAAGATATTTACGATTGAAGTGTTCAGATGTTAAATTATCCACTGGATCGTCGAAACCGTGTACAAAGTAAGTGCAATGAGTTAGTGAATATCACTTTGCATTTTTGCTCATTACTCGACCATATATAACACCCAGTGGACATATCAAATAACAACAATATACATTGTATCAACCACGATCATCACTTTTTGCACATGTCAACAAAGATACTAGATCCCTTTAAAGTATATCCCTAACATTTTGAGGGCGTTTGGAGGGGATGCATCATTCAGGCAAGACACTGGGTGGTTAACATTACGCCATATGGGTACAACATCGTTTCATTACGTTCATAATGATATTGTTATTTTAACATTTTAAAAATGGAAACAAGACTGGTCAATAATAGGGCATTGTAGAGCGGGTGGTAGAGAAATGTTTAATCGCATTGCTAGGATGTTCTAAGTTTGAAACACACAATTTTCGCAAGATATTGTATCGTGTTCCTATATCATATCATCGAGGGAGGGGTAATTAAGTCACTGTACCTATCTTGAAAACATAATACATGTATCTTATCAAATCAGAATTACGTGCGGTATTATGGAAAATCATGGAAATTGGTAATACAAATTATTGTTAAGTATCATATCCGGTCTACAAACAGAGGTATTTTCAGTATCTGATTTGAAAACAGCGTATAATTTCAATTTCCAGAAAGAGACGGCAAATACAGGTGGGATTAAAATGTATAGACCTGCACTTCCCGTATAGCCATATACGGTATGCCAACTTTAGAATCGAATCAACTCTTTCTTGAGACTTGCTTCCCCATCTATTTTCTAACTCCCCCAATGAATAAAAAACATCCCATAATAGAAAAGTGCTTACAAGCCTGATTATGATTTATTGTAATACAATACATAGTGAGAAATAATTCAGATTTCCAGAAGGAAGCGATAAACGCATGTGGGATTTAGAGGGTATACCTGCACTTCCTATATATAATTATGTCCACTTCAAGATTCTATCTTTTCTTCCATGGGAATCACTTTCCTTCCTGCCCCTCTCCTGCCGTTGCATTGCTCCCCATCCACCCCGTCATGCCCGTGTTGCTGATTTAGGCATTTGCACCTACAAAAGAAAATCAACCCACAAGGGGACGTTTCGCATGCAATCATGCCATCAAACTTTTTTTTAAATTTAATTTATCAAATTATCTGTTGTTGTATAGTTTGCTTGCACTGCTCTAATTATATAGTTGGTCCCATGGAAATATTGTAGTAAGAAATGTAAATGCACCCTTTCATTTGATTAATAAATCACATCGTTCTAAAAATGTATTGCCTGGGTATTTTATAAATTACTTATGCTGGATTATGGCAGAATATCTACAGTAAATTTGTCCTAAGTGTATCTTTAAAACAAAATATAATATGTTTATACAATGTTGTTTTCCAGGATTCCTTTGCGCTACATGACCCGAGCTCTGACGTGCCCCGGGGAAGGCAGAGAATATCGATCATGTAACATAAAGGTATAGACCTTCTTCTTGCTCATTTTAATTTATCGACATAATTCCATAACTATTACACTCAGCTTCTCATGTTAATACTTAAAATGTACATTTCATACAATTTCAACTGTTCATATATATATGAGTGTGATTACTGTTTCCACTTCTCATATCGACGTTTTTGTTTAATTTGTAACATTATGGTATTGTTCATACCATTGTGATGTTATAATACGTGTGGTTTACGGGTACACCATGTGAGATGGGTGGATTGGTAAGCCCTGAAAAGGACTATGGTAGTCCTAGAAAGGACTGTTGGTGTAGTTCTGATGTTATCGATGTAAATATCTATTGTAAATATCTATTGTTCCCATCTTCTTATACCAACATTTAGCAACA